>JABUQX010066516.1:10000-22500 GCA_015478945.1 Trachelipus rathkii | reverse complement strand
CCGTCTGAAAGCCATATTGTCAACTTCCTCGTTATCTTCCACTTTGATCTCCAGTCTCTTTTCCAATATTCTCTCGTATATTTTGCTAGCAACATTCAATAAAGCTATCCCTTAATAGTTGTTACAAATTCTTTTTTCTCCTTTATTATATATAGGGCAAATCACCGCTCTGCTCCATTCGTCAGGTATTATGTGGTTGTTAAATAGATAATTGAGTCATATACTATATATATATATCAAAAGAACAATCCTGGCCAGGCCCCGTGACAATACAACCAACCAATACTTTCTAAGATTCTCGAGCCTCTATCGTATCAGTATCCAGACCTCCTGTCGAATGAGTTATCGGCCTGTGCAATATTGCAATGCAATTCTATACTCAAAACTCACCAACGTATCTCCCTGAAGGTCCTTCAAGTGAAACAACGGTCGAACGGGTTCTTTGTTTTTATATGAGAACCGGCCAGTCAGTAATACTCTTTATCAGTGAATTTACCTGTTATTATGATCAATGTTTTGATTATGAAATCAGTGTCTTTGAGACCTAAAATAATAGTTATCTGAATATTGAAATAAATAAGAAAGCAAACTACCTTTGGAAACACACAAGAAAACCACTGGGATAACTTTAAAATACTTTAATAAAAAAAATTAATATGTACTGCTTTTATACAGAATAAAGTCTTACACATCCATGAACATATAATTAGATGTCCGTAGATATCCACTTACATGCGCACCGCATGGGTAACACTACAGTACCAAATATTAATATTATTTTATGCTTTAAAATAATTCTTGCAATATAAAACAACGAACCAATTATAATATTATATATAATACCATGCAAATATGTACATCTATATGTGCATCAAAGTATATATACATATACAAAACAACTTACCTTAAACAAAAAATTATTCTGATCTTAAATTATACAAAATCTTGGCCATAAATATAATTTATATATATATAAAATACATAAATACGATTGCCAAAAAATATTATAACGAAATTATAATATGCCCTGTTTTTTTAATCGGGTTATCTATATGTTCGGTAATCTTAAACTTTGACTTGAAAAATTTAAATTTAGAATTTACCAAAATACGCGACTTTTCATTATGACCAAATAGTAAGAAAACAGCTGATGCTTTCTACAACTGTTTCTCCAATGCAAGAAAGTTGCCTAATAGTAATTAAATAAATCTTTTTGTTGTAAACAAACATTGAGTATACAAAAACATTAACCTATACGTTAAGAAAAAATACTTGAACTTATTAAACTTATATTTAATTCTCCAAAAATATACTGACTGCGGAAAACTTTGGAAAATTACATTACATAAATAACACGCCCCTTCCTGCAAAGAGCAACATCTAGCCAATTATATCACTGCAAAATCTTTCAAGTGCATAGATACAGACGACACACCTCGGTATATTTATGCACATACGAAATATAATATCACAATTTTCTTGATAACCAAACTTAATACATTAATCATTACAATAAATAATACAGCAATATCACAACTTCGAAAATTATATCACCATATAAACTTAAAACAAATATTACATTTACTTTTATAACAAATCACAAAAAAAGCATTCCCTGCTTACAAAAAAATACACCATCTAACATATAATAAAAATCGATCAAGATATATTGATGCATCACAAGTACCAATATATACACCCGTGCGTCAACACAAAAAGCGAAAAGATCAAAATAGTTCTTTTACTACTTTATATTGAACCTGAGTAACCCAGATTACGACCATTAGCGAATCAAATCACTTAAAAACAGCAAGTTAGAATTGTTATATACACATTATCAATAAAATTAGTAAAGATAAAATATATACCAAATCGAAGAAGAGCGGGCGTGCTTGGCTATTTCGTTGATATGTACACTAAGTTTCAAAGAAATAAACAAATCTCTCATCCCATTTCTAAAATTAAAAAAAGACTAACGACAGTCGGAGTTTATGCGCTTCCACACTTTTTAACAAATATTTTTGGGCCCAGTTTTTATTGTTTTTAATTTTAAAAAGAAAAAAAAATTAAAAATTATTCTAATATTTATTTATATAATATAATAAAAACAATATATATAGTAATAAAACGCAGTTTCCTTTCGCAATTTCTTTAAAAATATTAATAATAATTAATAATAATAATGAATAATAATAAGAACCATAATAATACTAAAAAGCATCATAACAACGACCAATGACAAATCAGATTTCAAGAGTAAAGGCTTTAAAACATCTCATTGGTTGTGGTCTCCTTCATATATAACATATACAACAGTTTTACGGCCCGCGGTATACATGAGTATATTTTAGGAAAAAAAAAAAATAAAAACAACATTGCAATAGCAATATGGGACCTTTACTCAAAAAACAAATAAATAAAAATCAATTTATACCACTTCATTACCCACTTACGTTTTACATCTTGGCACCCAACATAAGCAAATTGTACACTGCTTAAACATGATGATATAGCATTGGTTTCATTTTCCAGCGCTCCTTCTTCGTAGTGGCTCTGAAAGACGAACGCAATGTCTCATCGCATTGACGATCTACTCAAGTAATAGCTATGACGTTGTCTCGCCCAGTAATGTGGTTTAGTTTTTCAAACGCATGCTGATATACAGACTTCCATTTTACATTGTCAGTAGGATGGTAAGATCTTTCTTCATGAATCATCTGGAGTGTGTTCCTAAGAGTAGTCAAGTGATTATGCCGGGTCTGAGGGTATTTGGACCTATCTTCAACAAAATAATCGGCTTCATTCCGCACGTCCATTATCCCTATCGTAATTTTCACCGCTGGCATCTCATTCTTACATACACCCATCAGTGTTCCTTCAGCGCCTTTTCCCCTCGGACTCCACTCTTTACCTCCTTCTTCACCTCCTTTTATCACCCTATTCGACCATAATCTTATCCACTCCTTCATTTCTTCATGTCTCTTCAGACATCTTTCGTTCTTCTTGATAGTCCTCCTCATCCACTTGACGGATGATAGCTTCTTTGAGGAACTATTCGCGGAATACATTTCTTCAACATTATACTTCTTACTTCCATAATCGGTTTTGCACCGTCTCTTGCTTTCTTCACTCTCTCCACATGCATCTTCCTTCTTTACCCTTACAATTTCCAAGATGTCGATGTCTTCTCTAACGTATGTATTTTCAGACCTTACATTGTGCCACTTATCTCCATTAAGCGTCTGTACCAACTTTCCATGGCAATCTCTGCGCTTCATCATCTCTCCCTTTACTAAAATTTTCTGGCACAATGCTTCTACCATTCTCTTTACCAGTTCTATGAACTGTGTCCTTTTCTCATTCCCGTATTCTGTCCACAAACGCACAAAATTCTTATCAGCCCAACAATACTGTTGAGGACACCTCGTAAAACTTCTACTGCGTTCAGACACTCCATTGCAAGTTTTCTTTGTACCCTCATCTTTTTCTTCCTCTCTTAAAGACATCATCCTTTTCTTTTCAATGTTAATTTCTCCGCATTCTTTTATAACCTCCTGGAGCGTTATATTTCTTAGAGGTGTTACCTCTGGGTAATGGCGGTGTCATCTACCGTCCAAACACTCTGTTCTTCAGATGATGGTGGCGCGATCGTTCTTACAGATCCAGCAATCACTCGTTGACAAGGTTCTTCTACGATGGGTATATTATCACCATCTTTCCGCTTTTCCCTGAAAGTTTCACGATCGCCTGTGAGTTCCATCACCCTTCTCCATGCATGAGCTCATTTCTTCTTCACTCACGGCTATCAGTTCTCTTCTCCCCTGAACCTTGTGTGTGATGCTATGTCACCTCTTTGTGACTCACCATCTATTATAGTACAGACTGATTTCTTAAGCCTTGTACTATTTACATCGGAGTCTCCTGACATCTGTACTTGTACCTTCCTCAACATTTTCTAGTGGATTTATTGACTCTAACTATCTCTTCTTCTGTAACTTCGTCATCTTAGATGAACCATGGACTATTGTCATCACACACAAGATGGCTAGTGTTGGCTCACATCTTTTCTGATATGTTCAGAGATTGTGCGTTGACGGTTTTCTCTTCTAAAATCTCTTCTTCTGCCAACTCCCATTCCAGAAATTGATGATTAGTTCTCTGTAGGTTCTTCTTGATAACTTTCCTCAGCCAACTCTCGGTAGGGGAATAGCAAAACTTCTATGGTTATCTCAGTGCTTACCAATATGAGGACCTCGACACACATCGACTCCCATGCCGAGTTCGGCTGACACAGGGTAATGCACCTTTACAAACTATTCCCAATAACTAAATCATAACGACTTCCTCGGCAGCACTGCTTGCCAGTCGCCTACCCAACGTAAGTATGTAACAGTATAGTATAAAGTAAGTATGTTATAAAAAAAGTAGTAAGTAAATTAAGCTTCCACTCTATATTCGCGAGTGGACCTCTATTCACCGTTCCGTCCAGCAATCTTATTTCATGGTCACCCACATAAACAACCTCTTAGTACGAATTTCTCTCGCGCCACTACACACTACAACCCAGTATCTCGAGTGTTTGACTTGATAACCATTCACCGTCCCCAAAGTTAACAGTAGTGTGACAACTCTGTCATTTTCCACCCTCTTTGCTTCATTCAGGAGATTCGGCTCTTCACCTAAACCATTCAGGGCTTTATTGCCGCTTTCAGAAACTCCGGATGCTCCCGTGCTCTTTTCCTCCTTCTGTTTACCTAACTACCTTGTCCTATACCACTACTGTTTAAATAGGAGGCTCTACAATCTCTTAGCGAGATGCCTTCTCCTCGACATTTGTAGCCACGTGAACCACACCCTGCCGGCTCGCTGCTACTGCGACGATGGTTCTGTCTGTCGCTGTTCCGCTATTGAATCTACCTCACGTTGTTGCCTCGATGTACGTTGTCATGCTTTTAGATTACTACTCGTAAACGTAACCATGCCCTCTCGATCTTAAAAATTATTATACTGTGTGATTGCTTTATCCGCGTGATGATATCTTGCATGACTATTCGTTACGAATTTCAAATGATGAGCTTCCATGTAACCCTCTGAACTGACTATAATCTCCTCCGGTACCTTCTTCTTTGTTTCCCTCAGGTATGTAGCAAGTTCTTTCGGGACAGTATTTAAATACTTGTCGACTGAGAAAAACTCAATAAGATCGTCTGGTGTCATCGTTACGTTTGCTGCGGTAATCCACTTCCTCAGAGCTTCAATAATCTTTTGCAGGTACACCCTAGGGTTATCATCCTCCGTAGGACTCATATTCTTGTATTTGGCGCCGTACCCACTTTCTGTGAGACCGTACCTTGTTAACAGAGCTCTTTTTAGGCTATCATAATTCTTTAGCTCTTCAACAGACAAATTGTTGAATACTTTAACCGCCTTACTCGTAAGGAATGACCCTAAAACTAACGCTTGCTTTTCCTTAGGGATGTCATTTGCCTCCGCTGGTTTACATTAGCAAGTACTCCTCTATATCATTTAGTTTCTCATCAAAGAATGGAAGCTTTAACTTCGGGTATTTATTAACATAGGAGGTGCTATGGCTGCTTTGAGTGCTTTGGGAAGCTATTGTTGCATCGTGTTGACGCTGTCTGTCGTCAGCATCTAACTTCATTTGCAGCATTCTCTCCTCTGCTTCTCTTGCATCTTTTTCTGCCTCAAATTTAACTCTTGTGCTTCAGCTTCCAACCTATAGCTTTTTATACTCCTCTTCACCTCAAGCTTAGCTTTCTCCCTTCGCTCTTCTGTCTCAACGCTAACTTTTACTCTTCTTGAAAGCAGCAGCATATTCTTTTCTTTCATCTCTAGCTTCCTTAGCAGTCTTCTCCTTCACATTGTTAGCAGCATCCTTCCCGATCCGACCAATGACTTCCACAGCGTCCACTAATCAGTTGTTTAGACTCGACACCCTGTGTCAATAATAGTTTACTCAAAAACCAATATAAAAATATACTGTTAATCAACCACAAAGGTCACTTCTTAGCGAGCGACGAATCACAATCAACGTTCTACAAAAAAATTTCGAAATGTTGCCTCCCACTGAATACACGCAGGATAATAAAAATTTCTTACAAAACAAAAACCTCAAGAGATGGAAAATACTATACTCATTATATAATATCTTAAAATTTAATATACAGATTTAACACATCGTTAGTAAAAATTTGCCACCAAATCTCCGTGGAAAAAACTAGCTATTTTCACCTTAAAACTCACCACCGTGAGTAAAAATCGGGAATTCCAAAATTACTATTTTCGCTTCACTCAACTTTGTTAAATTTTACTCTTGTATACTAGAACAATAATCCCTATTAAATATCTTATATATGATATGTTTTAATACCTCCTGAAATTATTAATTAATATAGTATACCATACTTATAATTACACTATAAAGTATATAATATATTATATATAATATGTAATATATAAAAAATATATTATATATATAGTATATATATATATATACCTATATAAACTATATGTTAAAAAGTAATGTATATACCTATATATATATATATATATTAATATATATTAAATATTATATATATTATCATATACACATACTTATTATATCCACACCCCTCTTTATATATATTTATAAAAGCATAAAATATAAAGTATTAAAATTATTCCAGTGTCTTAATCATTCCTGCGCGAGAGAAACAAATGAGTAATGAATGCAATAGCATAATAGCAGAGTACTATTTCAACAATACGCATAAAATCAAATATATGCAACTCAACAAAATGAATAGTACAATGGAACATATTGATCATAATTAAAACATCAAAATCAATCTATATACATATATCCCAATGTTAATATTACTTGACAAATTTAAACAATATCTCTAGCGACAGTTTTAGCAAAACAGTTACAAATGAATAACACTTGCTTAATATTCAGCAAAAATGCACATAAATTCACAAGCAAAGCAATTCCAATATAACAATAATGAGGTGGTGTTATAAATAAAATCCCGAGACAGGAACGCCCAATTTAAATGTAATGGGATGGTTGAAGATAATAAATTGTAATGTCATAAACTCACTCTTCTAGCAGATAAACAATTCCTTGGCCAGCCCCCGTCGTGACAATACAACCAACCAATACTTGCTAAATTCATCGAGCCCCTATCGATCAGTTATCCCAACCTTCCCTCGATCGAATGAGATGATCGGCCGTGCACTTACTTGCATGGCAATCGATACTTCGAAAACTCACCAACGTATTCTCCCTGAAAGCCTTCAAGTGATAACAACGTTCGAAACAGGTTCTTTTTTTATATCCCGAGAACCGGCCATCCCCAGTACTCCCTTATCAGTGAATTACCTGTTATTCAGATCATATGTTTTGAATCCTAAAAATCATTCTTGATCCTAAGAAATAATAGTTATCTGAATATTTAAATAAATAAGAAAGCAAACTACCTTTGGAAACACACAAGAAAACCACTGGAAAACTTGAAACACCATTGTGGGAAAAAAAAATTAATATTAGTCATATTTATACAGAAATAAAGTCCTTGCAGCTCCTAAGGCCCTAATAATTTGAGTTTCAACAAAATAATATCCACTTAACTATGCACCGCGGATGGGAACACAAGTACCATTTATAATATTAGGTTTGCATGAAAAATTAAAATTGTGGGAATATAGATTAAACGAATCGTTATATATATACATATGCAATATGTATATCTATATGTTGCATCCAGACTTTTTATATAAAAGAGCTTGTTTTCTGCTCCGACAACAAAAAATATTCTGATCTTGTTTCACCAAAGGAAAAAAAATTCCTTCTGTTCCAGTTTCATCCAAAACTTTGCATCTCTCTGAAATACATAAATAAACGCATGCCTATTAAATATAGTATAAAACGATCCTGTATAACTATATTAGGAAAAAGCAATAGACTGATCGATAGAAAAGGGAGATCTCAAACCTTTACATTGAAAATTATGTTAAATTTAGATTTACAATAAATACGTCGATTTTCCCCATATGACCAAAAGTATACCAGAAAACAGCTGATGCCTTTCATTACAAAACTTGTCCCCAATGCAAGAAAGTTGTCCCTAATAGTAATCCAAATAAAACCTCTATTGTCTGTAAAACAAACATTGAGTTATACAAACATTACACAACATACGTTCAATAAATAAATATCTAACTATAAATGCTTTTATATTATCGTCAAAAATCTGACTACGAAACGTCTGGAAAGATTAAATACGATAGAATAAACGCTTACCTGCAACAAACATCTAAGCAAATGATATCGACTGCAAAATCTTTACCAAGTGCAAATACAGCGACACACCTCTTTATATTTATGCACATACAAATATATAGTTCACAATTACAATGTTTGATTAAACCACAAACTAATTACCTTAATCATTACAATAAATAGTTGCAAGCAATCATTAAACTTCGAAATATTTATAATTACCAATTACTTTAAATAGCAAAGTATTACATTTACTTTATAACAAAATCACAAAAACAAGCATTCCTGCCTTACAAAAAAATACACCATCTAACATATAATAAAAATCGATCAAGATATATGAGGCATCACAGTACCAACTATATACACCCTTGGTCAACAACAATAAAAGCGGGAAAAGATCAAAATTATGTCTTTTACTATGATATGAACCTGAGTAACTCCATATACGACCATTAGGCGAATCCAAATCCACTTAAAAACAGCAGCAAACAGTGTAAATATCTATATACATTTATTCAATGAATAATAGTAAAATAAAAATAGTATACAATTGACATCCCTGTATAATAGAGCGTGGTTGGCGTTATTTACATTAAATATAAAATTACACTATTTTTCCAAAGAATAATCAATCTCTCATCCATTTCGAATATATAAAATACTAACACAGTCTTGAGTTTATGCGCATTCCAACTTTTTAAACAAATATGCATTTATTTAATTTAAGAAATAAAATGTATCTAATATTTATTATATATATATTAAAACAATATAATAATATAATATATATATATAAGACTATAATATAATATATCACTAGATAAATCCTATTAGTGAGTATTATTATATATATAGTATAGGTTAATAGATATTGATATAATAGTATAGTATATAATATATATAATAGTATATATGTATAATATATATATTGCTACTTATATATTATTATATATATATATATATATATAACTAATACAACTATACATTTTATTATCCACAATAATTATATATGATGACATAACACCCAGTTTCCTTCGTCAAATTCTTTAAAATATAATTAAAATAATCATATAAATAATAAACCAAAATAATAATACTATATAATTGAGCAATCGATAACAACGACCAATGACAAATCAGATTTTAAGAGTAAGGCTTAAAAAAACGAGTTTTCTCATTGTCTGTTTTTCTCCTTAGATATAAACATATATACAACAGTTGACCGCGGCCTCGCGTAATACATGAGATTATATAATAAAGAAGAGAGAAACAACATATCAAAAATAGCATATGGACACTCATCATAAACAACTGAAAAATCAATTTAACACTTCAAATACTACACTACGGTACAGTCAGTACTATCTTTTTGTCCCAATTTCACATAGTTCTATATCCATAACTTCCACTCCTCAGTCTTGATAATCACATTTCAGGCATCGTTTCCTGGCTTCTCCTTACCTTACCGCGTTTAATGCGCAATTGCTGATTTCTCCCCGCCAATATCCCTTCATCCCTTCTCAATCCTCCCAACTCCCGTTACCTCTCCCAACATGCAACCTCCGTCAAACCACAAAAATAAAGCTCAACCATTCCGCAAAGTCATAACGACTCCAATCTTTCCAACATCCCTCCTTCCCCTGACGCACCACGGTTCTCACCCCTTATTCAGTTAGACGTGGTTTTGGTTCTAACGATCCTCAACGTATGGAGGGGACGGGCCCCCCCATCCCCCCTTATATTAATCCAGTACAAATCCTTATTCTAATAGGTCCAATTTCTCGTCCGGTTCATCAACCTTGGTCAGGCCCATGTTCCGAGGCATCACATTGGTTCTTGAGCAAATGCGGATTTTTGGTATCGGCTTGCTTGGCCCTCCTACCCTAGCCAGTAGCTCCAGACTAAATCAGTCTAGCCAAAAAGTACACGAAAACCCCGTACGATCGTGTATTTAGATTGGCTTTTGGAACCCCATATCCCTATTATTATATATATATATATATAATAGGTATATTATTATAGTATAATATAGTATTATAATATATATATATATAATATAATATATATAAATAATATATATAATATTAATATATATAATTATTATATAGTATATAATAATATATATATATATATATATTTATATATTAGTATACTATATATATATACCATATATTATATATATATATATAAATAATATAATAATATAGTTTAATAAATATAATACTATATATATACTTGAATTTATATAATATAAGTTATAGTAAGCCTAATATATATATAACTATATTATCATAACCATTTAACTAATTATTCATAATATATATACCTAAAAATAAGCTCACTAAATAATATAGAATATATATATATATTATATATATATCTAAATATACATATATAAATATATATATTAGTATTACATATTACGCGTGATAATTAAAATTTAGGTTTAAAATATAACTATATATATTATATATATATATAAAACCGTCTATAACCTATATATAAAATATATATAATATAGTATAAGTATAATATATATATAATATATATAATAATAATATATTATATATATAATATATAAAAATATTAGTAATATTCTAGCAATGGACGCTATTTTGTAATAAATCTACCAAGGAGGACCTAAAAATTTATATCCAAATCTTTTAAACATAAGTAAATAACGTAGATAACATACTTATATACTATATATAGTATATATTATATATATTATATATATATATATATATATACCTGATATCGTAGTTATATCCATATATGTCCTATATAATTACTTACTCGTAATAAATTCCTAACTACTACATAGTAAAATAAGAATTATATATATATATTAAAAACTGCCCAAACAAAAAAGTATTAATATAATTTATAAACTAACAACCCCCGAGATAAATTGATTTATATTATTTCAACGATTTATACGCAGATTCAAAAATGTTAATTTAAAGTTGACTAGCAAAAATAGGAAACTTAACTTTTTAAAAATAAACTTTTAATAACGAGGAAGGCCTTTCAAGCTCACATTAGCCACTTCATTCAATCCCAAACTCAGCCGACATACAGAAGTGACATCTATGATGTAGTTATCAGACGTTGAATTAAAATTCGGTTTGTTGTATTTTATTATTTTCATGAGTAAATTTAACTTCTTGTCTCCTAAAGAGAATAGTTGTAAAAAATGGGTCTGATTTTTAATTCACCAAATCAATTGTGTTAAATTATGAGGATTTGTATTAAAAATGATAAAACTTTCTGTTAGTTTCGTTCAAAGGTTTTTATTTTTATTTAATAATGTTATGTTATTTTATTGATGTGTATTTGAGAGTTCTATGTTTTACGAGTGGTGAGTCTTTATTATCTTTTTGTAAAATCCCTTTTATGTTGATATATATTCTGCGTTTAATCGAATGAATTTCCCCAAAGTACTTCACTAAATTACCAGTCTAATCGCAACTTAATCTTGTATGGCATGATGAGGACTTGATGTGAGTGTGTTTAAAGACAGGTGAGCAGAAATTTTTCTATAAATTAAAATAATATTTAAAAGTTTTATGTTATTATTGTAGCGAATCTTTTTGTAATGTCCATATTGTTAGTCCTGCTATATTTCATATAAAGTGAATTTGGGAAAAAGTGGTCCCCAAATAAGTGAGGAGTATTATTATTACGTTATAAAAAAGATTTGCTCTAGCGCGTTGTTAAAGATTCCTCACAAATATTTTCACTGGAAAAATGTAGCGATAAAAGATGTTCTTATATGTTAAGTTCTTGTTTTTTTGAAGGGCTACAAATTTAAATGCTCTAATAATATGGAAGTTGTACAGTTAACTTATAGAGAACGAAACAGGGAGAAGCCAATCCAATATATGGTTTTACATGCATGGGTTTTTTTGTATATAGATGTGGTGTAAGTTTGGAGGATTTGGTCAACCTCTATAAAAACATCAAGAAAAGGAATGAATTATTGACAGGTATCAATAGTGACCTTTAAGACGAATCTTTCCATTCGATGTCATCTAAGAGAGTGCCATGGGCTGAGAGCTGAAGGGGCTATAGACACAAAACACATCATCGACTACCTTCTCCAAAAGCATTCAAATACATTGGGATTCGCGGAAAGATGTACTAATTATCAAATAAGTTCCAATATAGTAACCCCGCTGATGTAGGGGATAGCGGCGGTATCCCATTGGAG
>JABUQX010066515.1:40000-48297 GCA_015478945.1 Trachelipus rathkii | reverse complement strand
TTAAGGGAGAGAACTATCGCATAGCCATGAACCTCCTCAAGGACAACTATGGAGACAAGTCCAAACTCATAGAGACCCTCATCATGAGACTTACCGGACTGCAGCCTCCTAAATATACCTATTCGGACCTGTTTGGATTCAAAGCCGACGTTTCCTGCTTCACAGAGTCTCTGAAGACAAAGGAGATGGTGGGTGATTGCAAGAGCTGCTCCATCATCTTAGGAACCTTGCTTTCCGTCAAATTACCCGCCGAGGTTAAAGAAAGAATTCCGTGGTCTGAAGCGAGAAAAAACTGGACCCTCGACTCAGTAATGAACCTGGTCAATCAGGCCCTTGGTTTCCTGGAAGCGACAAAACCTAGCACGACCAAAACGAAGCCCAACCAGGACGCGCCAAGGAAGGATGAATCTTCGAGAGGTTGGACAGATAAACGAACGAATGGCTCCAACAGACAGAAAGCCTCCACCATATTGACTACTACCGGGACCAAACAAGCAGTCCCGAGAAACCAGACCTCAACGAAACAGGAACGGAACTCAACAAAATCGGACAGTCGAAGCTGTAGATTTTGCAAGGGACCTCACTTTCCTTCGGAGTGTCAGATGATTCCGACTCCAGAGTTGAGGAGGGCGGTGGTTGTAGCCAAAGGTTGGTGCGAGAAATGTCTGGCAGAAAACCATGCCACTGGAGATTGCCGGAATACTAAAGCTTGCTTCCGTTGTAAAGCACCAGACCATCACGTCGTGTTCTGTCCCCAGCCAACCAATCGAAATGAGGATCGCCCCCGACAGCAGCCCGACTCATCGACAGCAACACCAGGAGAAACCGCTTCGAGCCATCTGACGACACTTTACTCGGGTGGTCAAGGAGTGGCCCTCCCGTTGGCCGATTTGGCTGTCTACAAGGGAGCTGGCACCCTCACGGTGAGAACCTTATTCGACCAATGCTCCCAGAAATCCTTAGTAGCGAGATCCGTAGTTCAAAAATTGCAATGTATACCTCACACTCAGGTGGAGATCGCCATCAACGGGATCAACCGTCAGGGAACCCCGACCTTACACGACGTCGTCACCCTGAAGGCTAGAACGAAGGATGGAACAATTCCCATCACAGCTATTGTGGTGGATAACCTGCCTTCCGACATTAGGATTCCTGGCTTAGTTGACACCACTAAGATGTTACGAAGACACGCGTTCACTTAGCGAACCCTTACCCGGACAGTGACACGGTCGTCGGAGTTGAATTACTCATTGGAGCAGACATGCTGGGGAAATTTATAAGGTCATACGAATCCCGTCTTGGCGTTAACCTCATGAAGACCAACGTGGGCGACATTATCTGGGGACCGTTACCCTTTTCCTCCGGAAACTCCGCCGCACAGGTATCGGTCGTGTCCACCTTTAGGGCAGAGATTCATTTCGCCAACGAGTTGAGGCCTGATCTCCCCTCTTGACACCAGGAGCGCCTTTCTGCTTCCTTCCAATCGGAAGATAGGGTGATGGAGGTGCCCGAAGACTCTGAATCCTCATTACCTGACACCGAAAGATCTCCGACTAACGAGACAAGTCGTCCGGCCTCCCTCCAGTTGGAGGACGGAGCGATTACGGCAGCGCCCGAGTGTTCCGAGTCATCTCAACTTCACCTCGAGCCCTCCTCGACTGACGGCCTACACCGCCTTTCCTCCCTCCAGTTGGGGGATGGCGCGATGGTGGAGGCGTCCGAGGCATCTAAACCGGTAACTCAATCTGAATGTTACTTGACCAACGTAACGCACCGCTCATCCTCCCTCCAGTTGGAGGACGGTGCGAAGACGGAGCCGCCCGAAGACTCTGAATCATCTATGCTTCCCATCGCGCGCTATTCGATTGAAGACACTCCCCGCCCGTCCTCCCTTCAGTTGGAAGATGGAGCTATGATGGGTGTGTCCGAAGTATCTGAGCAACCACACTCCCTTTCGAATCCTAGTCCTTTCCAGTCGGGGGGGACAGGAATCCCCACGCAAGATTTGGATCGACTTTGGTCCTTGTCCCAAATTGGCATCATGCCGGACGAACAATTCACCGAGGCAGAGAAAACGACACTAGAGGCCTTCGAAGAGAATTTATCATTCGAAAATGGTCGATACGTGGTATCACTGCCCTGGCGTGCCAGCCACCCCTCTCTTCCCGACAACTACGCTCTAGCTAAGAGACGTTTATATAGCGTTCTCAAGAGATTAAGAGGGGACCCCAAGCTAATGGAAAGTTACTCAGATGTTATAAAGGATCAACTGGAGAGGGGTTTCATTGAAGAGGTGACCCCTATTACTCCGATCCACCCTAAAGCCAAGTTGCACTACTTGCCCCATCATGGGGTCAGGAAGTCCTCATCCACCACAGCACTGAGACTAGTGTTCGATTGTTCTTCTAACAATCCTAGTCTTAATCAGTGCCTACACAGTGGACCTTCCCTCATCACTGATTTGACCAAGATCCTTCTGAAAATTCGGTTGAGACGGTATGCTACGTCTGCCGACATTGAGAAGGCCTTTCTGGGGATACGTCTCAGGTTGGAGGACAGAGACTCTACACGCTTCCTGTGGTTGAAAGACCCTTCTGACCCCAGGAGCCCCCTAGTCACTTATCGGTTCACTTCGGTCTTGTTTGGGGCCACCTGCAGTCCGTTCTTGTTGGCTGCCTGTATTCAACACCACGTCCGAAACTCAGACACCGACTATGAAGACATAATATTAAACCAAATCTACGTGGACAACCTGTTCGGTACCTTTGACACCGAAGCAGGAGTGGAAGATTTCTTTCGTCAGTCCCGGTCCCTCTTCGAAAAGGCCGGCCTCAATTTACGAGAGTGGGTGTCCAATTGTCAAGAAGCGAACGTAAAGTTCCGGGAGAACGATACGGCCGCCGAAGACACTACGATTAAAGTTCTGGGTATGGAATGGGATACGAACGAAGACACCATTTCGTACCCCCTCAAGGTGGTCGCCTCGTAAGCGGCTACGAATAGAACCATTTTGCAGAACCTCGCTTCCATATTCGACCCACTGGGCATCTTGTCCCCGGTGGCTGTTCGAGGGAAGATTCTCCTGCAAAAATTATGGAAGGAGAAACTAGGTTGGGACAAGTCTATTTCCGATGAGCACCGCAAGGAGTGGGGTTCAATTGCTGAACATTTGCAACGCTGTTTACAGTTAACGATACCTAGACAAATGATCTTCGCTCAAAAGGTAGAATTACATGCCCTCTCAGACGCGTCGGGCGCGGCCTATGCCACTGCAGTGTACGCCGTATCGAATCGATGGAAGAGCACCTTCCCATCGCTAATCTTCTTATGGCAAAGGTAAAGGTTGCACCCATGAAAGAACTCACAATACCGCGTCAGGAACTAATGGGAGCCCTGCTCTCATCACGAATCGTTAATTTTGTTATCGACGCTTACAAGGATTTACTAGAGATAGTTAAGATCTACTGCTGGTGTGACAGTCAGGTGTCGCTGCGATGGATATTCTCCTCCAAGCAGCTCCCCTTCTTCAATCAGAACAGGGTCGATGAAATTCGTAGAAACCTGCCGACGGCCGAGTGGCGGTACGTCCCCACAGAAGACAACCCCGCCGACGCGGCGTCTAGAGGCGTAAGTTATAAGTACGTATTCACGGACTTATGGAAAAAGGGCCCCCCTTGGCTTCCGAGTCCTTCAAATTGGCCCGTCTGGACCGAACACCCTTCCCTCTGTGAAGGAATTACGGAGACGAACGAGGTCATAGTAGCCACTTCCACCACCATGGTACCGAAAGCTGCTCCCCTATTTGATTTAGAACGTTACTCCTCCCTTAATAAGATCATACGGATCACTGCGTTGGTCCACAGGTTCATCGAGAACTTAGAGGAAGCAAGGCCAGAAGATCCCATGACCAGGACCGTCTACGCAGCCGAATTTCTCCCATTGCTTTCCATAGAAAGGAGAAGTGGACGCGCGGAACTCTACTGGTTCGGGAAGGATCCAGAGGAACATATCTGCCCGAGTTACGTGCTCCGAGACTCCTTGCCTTTAACTATTGGGAAAACTGAGCTAACCGCTAGTAGGATGAGTCATCAGGTCGACAGGAGATTGAGCCATTGCCCGCTGATACTTCGACGCCAAAGTTCCCTATTGCTGTTGCTACCATCGGACTCACATCTCACCGCTAATTTACATAGGGAATTCACAAAACCACCACGTTGGATTTCAAAACCGTTCGAGTGTTCCGCTGCTTTTATTTCTCTCGGAGATTGGAGGACAACGGTGAAAAATGATACCCGTGTGTTCTGTAAGCCGCTTACAGATGCACACCTTTCGTCGGCGCCACTAGCTGCCTTGCCTCGTTGCCGAGTAGTAGAAAGCAAACCATTCACGGTAATCGGAGTGGACCTCCAGGCTATTTTAATGTCAGGGTTCCTAGGAATGAAGTGACTAAAAGTTATATTGGTCTTGTTCACTTTGCGCTGTGACTAGAGCGAATACATCAGAAGAACTTAAGTTTTCGGAAACAGACACCAGTCCACTTTTAGGAAGAGCATAACGTCGGTTTATCGGAAGCGAGGAACACCTTCCGTGACTGATACTTCTGCAAACGCAAAGTTTCCAAGCTGGCATCCCGAGACTTAGGACTTGTGGAACTGATTCCTGGAAGGACTTCCTAGACTGAGCGCTCTCCATCGATGGAGATTTATCCCGCCAGAACAGTCATTAGGCGGATCTTTTGCGTTGGATCGGAGTGACAAGACCCCATCTTCGGAAGACCCTCAAGAACCTCTCTAGTTACTATAAGAGTTCAATACGTGCTTCGCGAAGGCTAGAATCTGCTGGTTCAACTGCCGGACCCCTTCACTACTGGGCGACGAGCTTCCACTCGAGGGCCTCTCACTCCCTTACCCACTTGTTGATTGGATACAAATAATACCCTTCCTGCTCCCGAAAAGCTGACCACGATATCACCCTACAGGACCAAGTGAAAGTCAAACAAAAGGTACAACTACTGTCTCCCTCATTGCTAGTTTAAGTCGCCGGAGCAAAGATTATTTGTCAGTCTGGGAACAATCTTGAACGTCTCTAACGTCAAGAACAGTAGCGTGGAGACGTCGGTTTTTAATAGAGACGATAGGTCCGCGATTTGAGGTTGGATGGGCCTAGTTAGGATCCTTCACACTTTCACCTTGAGCACCCGGTCGGGTTGCTCAGCACAATCGCTGATAAATTGAACCCGAGGCAGTCTATACACTTACCCGCTGGAGATACACTCAATCTATTCGATCCACAGATCCGCTCATCAGTTGAAGCACCTGCGGCATTGGGTCTCCTCCGACAGAGGCCCTCCCGAACGAGGCGAAGTGTGCTAAACAAAGGGAACGGGCTTTCTTTTCCGACGAAGAATAGTTCCTCTTCACGACAACCCCACTACCTTTTTATACTAATACATGGCTGTGATGACAACACGTATTCGATAAACGCTTTCTTACTCGTTCTCCCGAACTATGATTACGAAACATTTTTTGACAAACCCTTCTCGAGCATGCCCGAGGACAGTGGCTACGACGAGCGATACCTTCGGATTTCCGGGGCATGATCGCGGGTCGGAATCCCCGTCGCCTTCGCAGGAGACCGCTTATGACCGTCGATGAGCCTCCGCTATGAGCTCGGCGTATTCCGATGAACTCCTTCTGGGTTCAATCCCCCCTTTCGCGCCGATCGGCGGGCTTGGTGGGTCCTCTTCGAAAAATGACCGACTCTGTCTACCTTGATTTTTCTTACGCTTACGATTACCCTTAAACGTAAGGGTTGTTTTAGTCAGGAGACGGGGGTAAATCCCTTGTTTTCAGTCTCCACTGAGAAAGCTATGAACGATTACCATTAGACGGGGAGTCAGGAGACGGGGGCGGACCCCCTGTCTTCAGTCTCGACCGTGAGAACCGTAGAGGTAGAACATTTTCCCTTTTGAAAATCCCTCGTCACCCATTCGGTTTCTTGTGTCGGATGGCGTGACGTGGAGGGCAACACGCCTGGTCTTCCCTCCCCGGGGTGAATGCAAGCCTCGTTGCGGAGCGGGTGGCCGTAGTTAGTTGATTTCACCTTTCCCTTCTATTCACGAAGACAGAGCGGAGAAAACGAAGCACCCACCTGACCACTCGGTTCGGTTGCGCAGAGGGGGGAGGGGCTCCGGGGGTGGGAACGGGGTATCCGGGTGCGAACTTGTCGACGATATTAGGCGGTCTCCCTAGAAGTTGCGGGGTCCCGGGTCGTGACTCATTGCGTTCGGAAATCCTGGGTTCGGTCGAGTCGTCCACACTTCTCGGTCCTTTCGACATGGGGGCCAAGTCACACACTCCTTATTTCCGTTTCTCTCTCGCTTCTGACCTATTCATCTATGACCATCACGGGTGCGACGTCGGGGCGGGTTTCTCTGTGGGGGGAGTTTAATGTGGAAACAAAGGCGTATCCACCAAATGTAAGTTTTTAACATTGTGTGAAGAATAAGAAAAGACCTTTTCGGCTAACATTGACAGTTGATATATGGGGTCATTAGAAAGAAAGTCAACCAGGATAATTGATTAAAACCAGATGGCCTGAAGACAGAGGTCATCCTGGGAAAAATTTAAAGAAAGGCGGGCCGATTCCCACGCCTATATAAAGGAACCTAATTGGATTAGAGGCCTTTTGTTTCAACCTAATTGGTTCACAGAATTTCCTCTCTTCTATGCCGTAGGCCAGTCTATAGAGTGGGCGTGGCTTAATCCTGAGCGCGGATTGGCCACTTCAAATCTGAAAGCGGTTCCCGCCTTTTATTGGGTGAATGGGTACGAGGGGAGGAGCTTAAACTTGCCCAAATTTTATCGAAAAAGTAAGGTTTTTCAGTCTTTTACCAGAGCTTGGAAAGGGAGGATGTTGAATTTTTCTCCTCTTAAGTTGAAGTTTAGTTCGCTTTTTTGTTGAAGTTTGTATCCGTGAACGCGAACTTACTTTGAAAATGTGTTTTGTGTTTATAATTAGATGTTAATTTTGGTTCGATAAACGTGTGTTCATAGTTGGTTTTTGTTGTATTTTTTGTGTAAAATATGTTAAACAAGATCCCTTTTTTTTTGTGTGTTTAGTGTCTAATTCTTTGGATTTTTGTTCGAAGATGAAAATGAAGTTTTGTTTTTAACATATTAGTTTATTTTGTATTGTTTGTGTAAATAGGTTAAACAAAACTCTTTTTTGTGTTTGACGTCTAATCTTTGGATTTTGTGCGATGATGAAATGAAGTTTTGTTTTTAACAAATTAGTTTGAATTTGGGTTCCCGAATCTGTGATCCTATTTGGATTTTGTTGTATTGTTTTTTTTGTGTAAATATGTCGAACAAAGGCCTTTTTTGTTGTTGTGTTTTGTGCATATTTTAGACTTTGTGTTATTTTTAGATAAAAGAGGAAAGGGTGATCTTGAATATAGGATTAATTCTGTGACTATGCACAGTGAAGTGAACTTTGTAATACTTGGTGGAAGTCGTTTTAGTTTTGTGACCCCTCTTTTTGTTCGTTTGTCGCTTATATTAAGTTTTGTGCAGGTATTCGAGCCGCTTTAAAGGGTGGCTTGTAGTTGAACAGCTTACCACCTGGTTGTGGGACCGTTATTCTTCTTTTGCGTCTTGATTAGCATATATTTTGTCGCAGAATTATAGACTAAAAGAAGAAATGAACTGTCAATCTGAACCTGTTAATCGATAAAATCATTCACCTCAGTTAACCCTTCCACTTATACGTCCTTTTCGTTGAGGGGAAGCTCAGGTAGGTTTATTCCGAACTCTCCCTCTTAGCCTGAATCTGATTGTTAGGCATAGAAAATTGATAATTAAGTACAATTTTTCGATTGTTGTTTACGTTACACGAGCCCATTATTGAAACACCGAGCGGATTATCTCTTACCTGCACCGCACGTCAATCTACGGATGAGAAGAGGTGTTCTGAAAGGGGGCATTCACTTCGATCTTGTGGGTTTAGTATCCTAATCGTTGGCAGGTTCATTTCTATATGACAATAATGCATTTGCGCGCTTTGTTAAAGCTTATGCAGATGTGATTGGACGTGTGAAATGAACCATGACTCAGCTCCTCAAGCACTCGCTGCGTGCATAGGGGTCTTGTCTTGAATATTCAACTAAGGAATACACACAACACTCTCGAACGCTTCTCAAACCGTAGCTATGGATTAGTTGATTAACCGCTAGTTTGTTAGACCATTCACACCTACTTAACCACTTTTTCACTATTCAAACACTGTAATTTCGCACT
>JABUQX010066515.1:32500-35000 GCA_015478945.1 Trachelipus rathkii | reverse complement strand
TCAACCTCCACTCCCAGCGGAGATCCCACTTCAGCTTTTTAATATTAAGATACTGAAAGAACTTCTGAAGTAAACACACAACACACACATTAATATATATATATATATATATATATATATATATATATATATATATATATATATATATATATATATATATATATATATATATATATATATATATATATATATATATATATATATATATATATATATAAATTAATAAAAATAAAATACTATTAAAAATAGAAAAAAAAATAATTAAGATAAAAATAAAAATAAAAATAAATAAATGAATAATAAAATAAATAAATATATTGACTTGCGTGTTTGAAGACACGGTTTCGATCCTCACGGGGATTCAAGGGTGAAACTTTCTAGGGTATTTTCCTCATTGAATAGGGCAATGCCCGTGAACACTTACCAACTTCATATATATATATATATATATATATATATATATATATATATATATATATATATATATATATATATATACTATACTAACTATATATATATATATATATATATATATATATATATATAGTGTATTAAGAGAATGCAAATTTCAGTTAATTTGAATATAGAGAAAAGGAAAAACGTTTGGAAATGTTGAAATAAATTTATCAGGTTGCATTAAAAGCTCGGGCGAGAATGAACAAGATTTTAAGTTCGTAAGGCAAAGTCCAAAATAATCCCAATTCTTAATCAGTCGGATTAACCCAACACAAAGATACAATGAAATAAGATGAACAATTACCGACACAAAATCTAAAGCTCATTAATCTTAACCCCAACTTCCCTCCCTCAAAATTTGATATATATATATATATATATATATATATATATATATATATATATATATATATATATATATATATATATATATATATATATATATATATATATATATATATATATATATATGTTGTGTGTGTGTGTGTTTGTGTCCGAGCTTGTGTGGTGTGAATGCATCTCTAAGTTCGTATTTGTATGTGAATGTTCGTGTATGTCCGTCCGTCCGTCTCTCTGTATGTGTATCTGTCAGCCCGTATCTGTGTATATACGTTGATGAGGATGTGTCTATGTGTGTGTCTATGTGTCTGTATGTGTGTGTCTAAGTGTCTGTCAGTCTATCTATCTGCATCTGTTCTCCCAAAGATTATTTACACATCCTTGATAATGATAAATATAATCACGGTTAAAGGAAATTATTATTAATTATCATTATTATCATAATTTTATTATCATTATAATTTTATTATTATTATTATTATTATTATTATTATTATTATTATTATTATTATTATTATTATTATTATTATTATTATAATACTCTATAATTACCCTTCAGAAAAATATAAACTATTAATTCTATCTTTTTGTGATATTTTTCATTTGCATCTTCACTGAAAATGTTAGCGATATATACATGAATTATAAATTATACATAAAATCTTTGCACTAACATAAAAACGTATGTCTAGTATGTACACGTTTGTACGAGTTATGCAGAAATTTGAAGACGAAATGTAATCCACTACTTCCCAAGATAATTTTAAAAAAGTACAAAAAGAGCATTAATATAATATAAAAATATAAACACTTTTTTTTTTTACGTCCCAGAGTTTGATATGTTGTTTTTAAGACGGACCTTCTTTGTTTGGCGGTACTCTACCACTGAGCTATAGACCTGAATAAATATAAATACATAAATAGAAATATATATATATATATATATATATATATATATATATATATATATATATATATATATATATATATATATATATATATATATATATATATATATAAGCTAAGTGTAACAACATTACATTAAAACAATAACACTATTATTATCGATAATAAAGATTAAAAAATATATATATATATATATATATATATATATATATATATATATATATATATATATATATATATATATATATATATATATATATATATATATATATATAATAATAATAATATATATATATATAGTGAAGTACAATATTACACTCAGGAGCCAAAAAAAAAAAAGATGTACAATAAGCTAACGACAGAAATAAAACAAAAATCATAAGGACAGAATATTATTATCTTCACTTGGCATACAAAAGAAACATGATAACATACAAAAGACACTCAGCGAGGCTCTTCAAAACCACAAAACATAATTTGCATTCAACTTCCATAAAAGAAGAAGAAGAAAAAAACAGCCTTTCTTATGAAAGCAAATATTTGAGACACTTTCACACCCTTGTCCTATTTTGTCCCCCCCCCCCGCTCGAAACTTCAAAGCTTGATTCCTTCCCCCATTTACTCCCTTTGTTGTCCATATTAGCAATAATTCCTACAGGAGAGAGGGAGAGAGAGATTACTCCATTCTTCATTCATAGGATGAATAAACGCGCCAACATAAAACATAAACCCCCCAAAAGAAAAAAATATATATTCTTAAAAGCTAACATGGTCAATGCTGACAATTCCATTAAGTTCA
>JABUQX010066515.1:0-12500 GCA_015478945.1 Trachelipus rathkii | reverse complement strand
AAATAAAGTTATCCATAATTGACTAGATTACCCCAAGCGTTAAATATTGCAGAACTGCGTAACACTCAAGAGATGAGCTGCTATAGAAAAGACTGCGACGGTGTGACTGTAGTACTTAGTAAAGGTATCCATGGAATTAAGATGGTCCGAGAAGTTTTTGATGTGGCAACAGCACACACACTAGTCATTGATGAACCATTTGAACGCAAGTTTCCCGAGTAAGTGAAATTGTAGATATTGGACCCATCTTTGGCCACTGCGGACTCTATAATTGAACCCATTTGATTTCCACTTATCAGACCAGGTGAAAATTTTGGCTTAAACACGTCGAAAATTAAACTTCGACAAAGAGTCTCCATCATACAGCTAACATAAATAGACATAAAATTGGACTGTTATCTCGAATTCGTTGACATTGGGAGGATCTGTGCCGTGCTCATACAGAAAGAAACGCACATTGTGAATATTTACTTTGAGGCACTTAGAAACGTTATGTGTCATTCATATACCTTTATTTTTCACATACTGGTTACACCAATAAATCACTCACACAGCAATCTCAATCTCTATATTTTCCGATATATATATATATATATATAGTAGTATAAATATATATATATATATATATATATATATATATATATATATATAAGAAGATATATTATGTTATGTTATATATTATACTATATATATATATAACTTTGCATTACAATAAAATTATATTTAAATCTGTTAAGATCACATTTCATGCTTAAATTTAAACCTAACATTTTCTAACACTTGAATTATATTGTGCGAATGTGTGTGTGTGTGTGTGTGTGTGTGTGTGTGTGTGTGTGTGTGTGTGTGTGTGTGTGTGAGAGAGAAGAGAAAGAGAGAGGAAAAAGAAAGATACAAAGAGAAAGAAAGAGTAGGGAGAAAAAAAATGTCGTTCCTTTTCCCCGAAATTGCTTCACCGTATATCGCGTATCACGTGACCCTTTGGATTCTCCTAATTCACCGAGATATTTATAAGTGTAGTAATACATTCTTTACTACACTCTGTATATAAGTATACCTACAGTATATATACAGTTCGTGTAGGTGTTCTCCCAAACTTGGCGAACCAGACTAACGGACCCAGTCGAGAAGACAGTTCCGTGTGTAAGGTGAAAAGAAGCGAGAAACATTCTACAAGAGGACGCCTTGGCTAGAACGAAACAAGTTTTAAAGGCGTTTTCCAGTTTGTCAAAATTATTATTATTATTATTATTATTATTATTATTATTATTATTATTATTATTATTATTATTATTATTATTATTATTATTATTATTATTATTATTATTATTATTATTATTAATATTATTTATATATATATATAGCAGTATATATATATATAGCAGCAGTAGTATATATATATATATATTATATATACTATCTATATATATATATATATATATATATATATATATATATATATATATATATATATATATATATATATATATATATATATATATTGATAATTAATCTGCAATTGACGCAGGTCTATAATTAAAGATATTGTTTTTCCCCTGGAGGCGACACAAATTAAATGAATTATCGAGAAAAATTCTTTTATTAATACACTTGCACTGTTTTATATGAATACAGAGATAATATATTTTATTTCCACAATTAATAAGCTTGAATTTTAGTTGTAGGAGTTCGAGCTTTCGTTCCCGTGGCGGGCAACATCGTCAGGAACTGGTGAGCGGAGTGAAATGATGCTATGATTACAGCTCTGTATTCTGGCAACCTGGTATAAAATTAGGAGGAACAGGGTAAATAGTTAGATGAGTTTTAGGTAATTTTTTAGTTTGTAAGATTTATTTAAATATGAATTAGTAATGTCGTCTATGTATGGGACTCCGGCTAAAGTATTGTAATTTTGGGTGTTTTTTTATCAAAAAGGACTCAATGGTTTTTCGTATTGTGGTGTTTTGTATGGGAATTATGAGTTTGGAGGATGTAATGTTGATTAAGTGATTGTGATTTTTCCTAACTAAGAAATATAGTAGGTATATATATATATATATATATATATATATATAGGCAGTGAGTATATATATATATAGCATATATAGTATATATATATATAGTTGTTATGTTATATATATATATATATATATAGGTCCTATTCTGTTTTACGACTCACATTTTTTTTATTTTTTTAATATATTGCTACTATATGATACCAACAATGGACTTCAGTGGTAACGGACATGATCCAAAAGTTCGAAATAATATCTGAAAATCACATTTCTAAATATTTTTTTAAAATGTAATACTTCGAGTGCAAGACACTTACAGAAAACCACTACATAGCTTAGAATCAGCGTATAAAGCCTATTACACAAATGTAAAAAAAAAAAAAAAAAAACTTTTTTCAAATTAAATATCTCAAAAAAGTACGACACTTACAAAACCAATTACATATTTGGAATCAAGGTATAATTTATTATAAAATGTAAATAAAAACTAAAAAAAAACGGCAAAAAAAATAAAAATAAAATTAGGAAAGCTCGAGCCGAGGGGGGACAGAGGGGGACGTTTCATAAATTTTGGGAACCCCCGGCACACCCAAATACCAAAAGAGTTGGGGTTCCGAGACCTCCCCGAGGCTGACCTGCCCTGCAGTTCCCGGAAGCTGGTGAGACCCCGACTCCTGCCATCTTGGCGGTTTACACCCTTGGGTATTCCTTAGTAAAAAAAAAAAAAAAAAAAAAAAAAATTAGTGTCCGATTGGAAATGAAAAACGGAACTTTTATATTTTTTGGAAATCATGTCGCAGCCACTAATGAAATGACTATATGCTCAGAAATATATTAAAAAAAAAAATAAATTCAAAACTGACGGAGTCGTAAACAGAATAGGGTGCTGGGGCATAGTATATATATATATATATATATATATATATATATATATATAGGTATATAGCTATATATATACATATATAATATATATATATATATATATATATATATATATATAGAGAGAGAGAGAGAGAGAGAGAGAGAGAGAGAGAGTGAGAGGGAGAGAGAGAGTGAGAGAGAGAGCGTGAGAGATGAGAGCAAAGAGATTTTGAGCTTATAGAGAGAGAGAGAGAGAGAGAGAGAGAGAGAGAGAGAGAGAGAGAGAGAGAGAGAGAGAGAGAGAGAGAGAGAGAGGGAGAGAGAGAGAGAAAGAGAGAAAGAGAGAAAGAGAGAAAGAGAAAGAGAGAAAGAGAGAAAGAGAGAAAAAGAAAAGAGAAAGAAAGAAGAGAGAGAGAGAGAGAGAGAGAGAGAGAGAGAGAGAGAGAGAGAGAGAGAGAGAGAGAGAGAGAGAGAGAGAGAGAGAGAGAGAGAGAGAGAGAGAGAGAGAGAGAGAGAGAGAGAGAGACTTCTAGAACTTAGATCCTCCAACATTGTGTAGATAGCTAGTCAATCACTTCCAAGAATTAGAGCCAAATAATTTGTCAGTGAACTAAAATACCCTTTAAAATTCGTAGCAAAAATTTACATTTAATTTTCAAAATCTAAGAAATTACTTCACAGCTATTTCCTAAATTGTGTCATTTCCTCAACATTCATTAGTTATTTAGAGTTATCATAGCTCATTATAATAAGAATAACCTTTCAATGGCTTAAGTGTTTTGGGGAATTAGAAGTTGCGAGCTCTCGCCCCAGTTACCTGTACAAATTCAAAAATTGCCGCTCGTTAAGCAGCTTTCAGTATTTAATAAGTTGCCGAAAAGCCGTTTATGGTAAACACCAATGAATCCGTCAATATTCTTTCATTTTAAAGTAATAATAAAAAAAAAAACCTACTATTGGTGATGGGGACAATGGATCGGCATCGAGAATCGGAAAAAATCTTCAAATTTTCTGGAATCGGCATCGGAATGAGTATCGGAATTTTCAAATTTTTCAATCTGAATCTTAAATTATTTTGCTATCGTCCAATTACTAATTCTTATCAAAAGAGTTTCAACTGACAAAAAGTCCGATTCTCCTTGGGATTCAAATAATTTTTTCTGCTGATTCGAGTAACATGTGGTTTGAGCTCTGAAGACAAGATACTCAATCTATCAAATTTAGATTCTGTGAATATCTTCCACCTGTGGTCAACATAACATCCAAAACACACACTAGCCAGCTAAGAACACCGAGTCTAATAAACAGATTATCTCAGTGGAAGAACAATCGCCAAACAAAGTGAGAGACCCAGGTTCGAAATTCGTCAGGCAGGAGAATGTAACCTATTCTCTCCTTGGGCTTAGCATCATCTTACTCCAGACGAAAAAAAATGAGTACACCCCTCTCCTTGAAAAGGGCTCTGCCCGCGAGCGGTGGACTCTCCAGAAAAATAAAGCTGCGAAGCCTAGAGGTTTTAAATAAACTTAGAGTCGGTGTCTAACCCTAATTTATTTTGCTATAACAGAGTGGATCCAAACTGAACCCGGATCTTCATAATTTTAAAATGGTAGTTCAGGAGTTGGAGACAAAAATAAATCCCCCCGCTCTTCCCTCAAGTCCTCTTCATAATGGTTTCGCACATGAGCAGTGGCAATTACCATAAAAAAATTTTTTTTAAAGGAACAAAAAATATATACATATATATGACTAAAATTCAAAATAAATCTATACATGTTTCAGATCGAAATAGGTACAATAGAATTACATTATTATATATAATATACATATATATGTATATTGTATAATATATATATATATATATATATATATATATATATATATATATATAATATATAATATATATATATATATATACACGAGTATAATCACGTGATCGAACGATTATGATAAAAAAATCTACAAAAGACCTTGTCAATATTTTGTCTAGAAGTCAAGTCAATTATAATATTATATATATATATATATATATATATATATATAATAATTATATATATATATATATATATATATATATATATATATATATATATATATATATATATATTATAAAAGAGTATATATATATATATATATATTTATATATATATATATATATATATATATATATATAGAGGGTACATTGCATCTAAAGTATTTTAATGAAACTTTAGGTGTGTTTTTGTATGTGTGTGTGATAATTGTTCTTAAACAACAAACCTTACTTCAGAAATAACTGATTTTAAAAAGGTTAAAACTAAACTTTAAACTTCCTGAAGTTGCAATTGTAACAGTCTCTTTATAAGATTCATTCAAATTTCTTAAGTACCAAGAACCATAATTCAGGTAAGTAAAGGGACTAGAAACCAGGAATAACCACCCTTTCAACATAAATAATAATGGTAAATCATCATAAAATTCAAACAAAGTAAACTCAAGTAACCCGCATCAGAACGCGGAAATTGTGCAGTACTGCACATAGCACCAAAATGGACGAACCACGCTCACCACCGATGTGTCAACCAACACTACAATTAAATTGCGTGTATAGGTAATTAATAAACGTCATGCCTGCAGGCACATGCAGGAGAGTGACATGTGTCTTTCTTTTGACAAATAAAGCAAAGTTATTAACAGCTATAGTGAAAGAGGGAGTGATCTCGCAAAACAGAATTAAACTTAGGTGGGGGGCGGGGTATTCAAGTACCAGTAGTCAGTCCCCTGTCTAAACAATTTTTTTACTATTATTTTTTTAATTTTCTGAAGTATAAAGTAGTTCATTTCAAAATAAAAAAAAAAGTGTTAAAGCCTAAAGAGCCATTAGACTCCACACCCCACCCACCCCTATCATATCGCAGGCTCGCAGCAGCCACCGAGACGACGACAATCGACGCAAAACAAAAAAAAAAAAAAAAAAAAAACAATTAAATTTTATTACTCCATAACTCTTCTCTATCATAAGCAACTGATCAAGGAAAAAAACAAATGCAAATAAGTTTCCTTCTTCCCCCAAACAACACAGATACCCCCCCATCTCCAAACTCATCTCCCCCAAAGAAAAATAAATAACCATTATTATAAAATTCAGTCTTTTTACAAAAGGAATTAAAAACACACACCGACAAAGAACCTTAGTCAGTATATATATATATATATATATATATATATATATATAATATATATATATATATATAAATAACATACTACTATTATATATATATAATATATATATATATATATATATATATATATATATATATATAATATTATATATATATAATATATATATAGATAAATATAATATACAAAGAACGATATATATATATATTATATATCATTATATATTATATAATATTACCTGCATATGCCATGTTTGTGTTCAAAATTCAATATTTCACCAACAATCCATATGATAATTGCGTACTTAGCAACCCTTCTTCCATACTAGGAAAAAAACGGATTCCATTCAAACAAGTTATAAAGTTTTAAACAAAACTATTAACAACAATAATAAAAACAACAACAACAAGCATTTATTTATTTATTTCATTATTATTATTATTATTATTATTATTATTATTATTATTATTATTATTATTATTATTATTATTATTATTATTTATTATTATATTATTATTATTATTATTATTATTATTATTATATATTATTATTATTATTATTATTATTATTATTATTATTATTCCTTAAAATTACAAGTACTTTTTTTTCATCATGAAAGCTCCCATATCATATGAATCACGCAATCACACATATACAATTGAGCGAAAAAAAAATAAAACATACAAAAACTTACACACGCGATCACACACACACATTTACACACAAATATATAAATGTGTGGCTAATTCTCGTGTACTTAATTAGTGGTTAAGCAAGAGTTACGAGTACCAAATCGGTGTACTAACAACTACTTTTATACATATAAAATGTTAGCCATACAAATTAATGGTATAAGATATAAAGCATACTCTAATCAAAGACTATATATATATATATATATACTATATATAATTTACTTCATATATATATTATATATATATATCTATATTAAATATATTATTATATAATACATATATATATATTATACTATATATATACTATTACTTAGTCTATTATATCATATATATATATTAATATATAATATATATATATATATATTCGTTATTACTATATAATATATATATATTACCTGCTATAATATATATACATATAACGTATATTATACGCTATAGTACTATATATATATTATACTTAATATATATATATATATATCGTTATATATAAAACTTATAATTATATATATAATATATATATATATATTATATATATTATATATATATATATATATATAATATATATATATATATATATATTGTTGAAAAAACTAAGTAAAAATATTGATTTAAAAAACAATTTACAAATAATGTATTAAGTTGATTTTTAAAAAAAATTTTTTTTACATAATTATATTAACGTTCTATTTACAAGTTCAGGAAATTATATAATATTATTATATAGTCATATATATATTTACTTATATATATATACTATATTATATATTAAGTTTACAGTATATATACTATATATAATAATACTACTACTATTACTATATCTATAACTATATATATATATATATATATATATATATATATATATATATATATATATAGTAAATATATATATATATATATTATATTATATATATATAATTGTTCTCTTAAAAGTTCTGGAACTTATTTACTCAAAAATTTAAATTTGCATTTATTGTAAGCAATATTTTTGTACAAGAAGACCTTAAAAAACAAACCGAATAAATAATTTATTTTTTATAAAAGTTATATCACTGATAACTTATCACCGATCACGGTCAGAGTGCTATTAAAAGTAACAAAAGTTGAATAAATAGCAGGGTTAGGGATTTTTTTGATTTTTTTTTTTAGAAAAAAATCAATATTTGATTTTTTTGATTTGTGATTTTTTTAGGCACAAATTGTTTTTTTAATTATTTTTTTTATAAAATTAGTTAAAATACCTAACGTATGCACTTGCCTAATAATTTAAGAATTTAGTATAATATAATTATTATAAGAGTTAAATAAGTTATTTAAAATTATATATTATATATAATATATTATATATTATATATATATATATACTTATACTATACTAAATTATATACAATAAATATATAATATATATATATATATATATATATTATATATATATATATATTATATATATATAATATATATATATTATATATACTGTATAATATCTGAGTACTCTAATTTTATTTAATTTATTAAAAATGATTGAAACTACATTGATTAATTACTTATTATATAGATGAAATATACTTCATTAATAAGGTGATAACTAGGATTAATTATTAATTTAGAAAAAAAATTGTCTCAAAAATAAAAAAAAGTAAAAAAATAACGTTAAAATATCAGTTGATTTAAATCATTTGATTGTTTTCGTGGCAACCCTGACAAAATAGTAATAAAATTCCACTTTCTATTGCAGGTAATCATTATAAATTATTATTGTAATTATTATTATTATCTTCATTAATTTTTCTGTTTCTACATTAATTTTCTATTAAAATAATAATAATAATAAATAATAATCAAATAAATTATTATTATTATTATTACTATATTATTATTATTTATTATTATTATTATTTATAGTTATTGATTATATTATTATTATTATTATTGAATTCAACGATATAATAAATATATATATATAAGTAAAAATTAATAAGGTCGAAACTATAGTTGGCCAACGCACCGGACGCGGTGCGACACACAATTCCTGCATTGCGGTGCGATTTTAAAATTATAGAAGTGCGGAGCATTTGGCAGAGCGCATGCCGTCTCTGTTCAGAGGCGCTGTGCGCATTGAAATAAGAGGTGCGGTGCGGTGTTACAAAATAAAATGACTTTTGGTGCAAGGTTCGCTTACTGCGGTGCGGTGCTGTGCGGTGTCCAAAATTCCGGTGCTCGGCTCGGCCAACACTATCTGGACACATATTTTTACTAATATTTTCGACGTCTAAATTTGTAGGTTATACGAGTAATGTATTATTTCGTTCTTAAATAATAATAATAATTAATAATGAACTAATAATAATAATAATAATATAATAATAATAATAATAATAATAATAAAAAAAATAATAAAATTAATAATAATAATAAATATAAATAATAATAAAATAATAATAATAATAATAATAATAATAATAATATAATTAATTATATAATAATTAATATAATTAATAATGAATAATAATAATAATAATAATAATAATAATATAATAATAATAATAAATAAATAAATAAATAATAACTAAAGTAAAAATTTTCATACAAATTCCCACAATTTAATTATATAATATTATATATAATATATATTATATATATATATATGATATGAAATATAATATTATATATATATAGATTATATATATATACAATATATTTATATATTATCTAAATTATATATATACCTAATATATATATATATATAACTCATATAATATATACGTATATACTATATCATATAATATAAGCTATCATATATATACTAGTAGGATAGAAATAGATAGATAGATAGATAGATAGATAGATAGATAGATATAATATATATATATCATCACATATATATATAATATTATATATATATATATATATATATATATATATAATAAATACTAATTATATAACTATATATATTAGATAAAATATATGTTACATTAATATAATAATATTAATATATATATATATAATACTTAATATATATTATATATACAAATAAATATAATATTAATATAATAAATAAATTATATATATACATATAATATTATATTACACATATTATAATATATTATATAAATATATAATATAATAGTTAATACAAGTATATATAAATATATATATATAGTATATATATATAATATATATAATATATATATAATATATATATATATAATATTATATATATATATATATATGATACGATCTAACTCAAAAAGTTAAATTCTTTAATTTAATGGAATCATACATTAATGAAAGAATAACAACACATACATACTTATAATTATAGCAAAATTTTTCATTATACAAATATAAGAAAAGACGAGTAGGCATGACGAATTTTTCTCAAGGAATAATGAAAATTAAAAGGTTTAGAAAAACTTATTATTGGTATATCGGTATATATATATATATATTATATAATATATGATGTACCTAAATAGATAGATATATATATAATATATATATATATATATATATATATATATATATATATATATATATCCATATTATATATCATAATATTTTATATGTAGATATATATATATATATGGAAAATTGCTAGACAGTTACATTAATGTAAAATCTTAAATAAATATAAGATAACTCTACTTCCGCATTTTAAATTTTATGATTACAAACCTTTTTCTAAATAGGCGAATTAAGCTGTATTATATATATAGATTCCGTAATTATATATTATATATACCTAATATGTATATATATACTACGAACTAATTAGTAGTCCATTATAGTATATATATAATATAAATATATATTAAAAAAAATAAATAAATAAAAATAAATTAAATAAATAAATAAACTAATCCCTAAAGTAATGTCATGAATATAAGCATCCGCGTATGAAGAATATCCGCTATATAGATTAATAATAATAATAATAATAATAATAATAATAATAATAATAATAATAATAATAATAATAATAATAATAATAATAATAATAAATAATAATAATACGCGATCAGCGCCAATAAAGTGAATAAATAAATTTATACACGCATCAGCAAAATACAGAATACTTTTGGAATCCGCTGCATCATTAAGTGTAATCAGTACTACTGCCTTACTACTATACAACTAAACTAGTAACTAGTTACTAATAAATAGTGTCAAAAACTTGGGAATTAAACTTTCGATAAATATCTGAGTGGCAAGTCCTGGATAGCAGTCGAATTTTCGGCTCAAGAATTCCTATTAAAAGGAATCTACAGCGACAAAGAAAATGATACTGTAGACAATTTTAGTGCTAACTTATTTTATATATCAACAAAATTCATTATGCCATATATATTACTATATATATATATATATATATATATATATATATATCTTCTATAATATATTATCTATATATATCCTATATTCTCTAATATATCAATCCCTATACCAACCCTATATATAATAGTATATATATCCCTAAATATATATATATAGCATACCATTCTACTATATATTTATTATATCCTTAAATGTTTCATGTTAATATGCACCTATGTTTTGTCAACATACCTTCATTCCTCAAAGGAGGTATTATGAAGATCTTTCCATTATCTTCATTTTAGTACTGCAATAATTATAATATATATTCGATAAAAACTAAGTTTTAGGTGCAATAATTGTTAAAAACTATTAAATATAGCATTTGCATTTATTAATTCTTAGGTCACCTATCGAATTGTTCCTCATCTTTCTCTCTCTCGGGCTGATACACGATTATAAAAACATTGGTACTTAGTCCTATGTCTGTGGAAGCAAAAAGAGTGGATGATTTGACTTTTACATTTATTATAACACACCACAAAAGGAAGTAGAAATTAACAACAGCAAATGAATATGAGATATTTAATATATGTGTGTGTCAAAGCTAAATATTTACACATTCAATATAATGGTGACACATTACAATGTATATGTCTATGCGTTAAGTTATGTATGGTAGTGAGTATTTGGCTGAAAATACATACTATAAATATTATACCTACTACCCACACACATAATACATATATATATATAAATACACTATAACACACCACATTTCTATAATATCAACTATATAACGCTAAAGCGATTATACTATTAATATATAAATATATATATATATAAGTTATTATATATAAATATATAATAATTTTATGATAACTATATGAAGGGTAGTACTAATTAATATATTAATATATTTATATATAATATAATATTATATATATTATATATATAATAAATATATAATATTAATATTATATTATATATATTATTATATTATATTATTATATATATAGTATATATATATATATAATATTATATATATATATTATACAGTAGGTTTATATATATATATATAATATAATATATTATAATATATTATTAATATATATAATATATAAATACCTATTACTCTAGTACTATGTAAAAAAATTCTGTCACTCAGCTTTAATCTTGCTAAATAGTCTTGTGAAATGTAAAATTTATTTAAAATGATTTATGATATACAGTAAATGAAAGAGCATCTGAATAATTTACATTAGTGTGGTGTAAATTATATATAATTATATTATATTTATTACATTACTTAAGTGAGATATAAACACTGAATAAATATATTAATTTAATATATTATATACTCTTAATATATATATTATATATTATATATTAATATTTCAGTTCGTATCATACCCTGTACTGTTATATGAGGATATTATTACTTACCTAATACTACTAA
>JABUQX010066514.1:40000-42500 GCA_015478945.1 Trachelipus rathkii | reverse complement strand
TTCGGATAGTTTACAATAACAAAAATCTATTACATTTTGAAAATTTTCTTCATTCAGGACCTCTTCCATGTCTTATTTTAAATCATTGTAATTTTCTTTCATAATATTGTTCCAAAATTTTTTAAATTTCTGTAACAAAAATTTCTGAACCAGCTGAAGAAGAAAATACTTCATGGAAAACTGTAAACAAAATAATTTCAGCAACATGATGTCTGCATCCCATAAAAAATAAGTTTTTATTTAATTTCGATTCTATACTAACGGCTGCTCAATTTATTCTGCCAGTCTTTGCTGTATCAAACACTAGTGTTTGAACTTTCATATTAAGTCCCATTTTTCAATGGCGTCAGCCACTACTGAACATACACCCAAGCCTGTGGCCACAGGAATATGTGGAACTGCTATTAGTTTTTCTATTCCGTTTGAAGTGGCAAAATAGCTAGACGCTCAACCTTTTCACCCGATAAATTTTCTACGAGTTTATTGTTCCAATGAATTGTAACTGCATCTCAGTTTAATTCTAAAAACGTATCTTTAATGATATTTAGCACTTTGTTTGCAATATATATATATATATATATATATATATATATATATATATATATATATATATATATATATATATATATATATATATATATATATATATATATATATATATATATATATATATATATATATATATATATATATATTTGGTTGTTTTCGGACTGACGCTTTTTTTTATGACGTCATCGGCAGGATTTAAATGTACTGCTTCTGCAAGTGCGTTCTGTTGGTGAAATGCATCTCTTTCACTTATTTGAAATTTGTCGAAAGAGATGCTGCTAGTTTTCTGATCATTTTTTAGTAATTTATTTTTTTTCTTTTTTTTCCTTTAGTGTTTGGAAATGTTTACATTGGAATGCATTTCTGAAGTTTCAATTTAAATTTTATTGAAGTTATGATCACTTACTGTAAAACATAAAACATAAATGAAGCAATTATGTCATAATTTTCATTTACTAAATGCTAATGTAAAATAATAAAATTACTTACTATATATAGTTCCATTGTTTCAGATGTACTTGGAGCTTTTTGCTCTTCTACTTCTTTATTATTTTTTTCTTTTTCCTTTGGCAATAATGAAGTCTGGACGGCCACTTTATCATTGTTTGAAAAGGAATTGTTTATCTTCCTCATTTTTTTATTATTTCCAAGGCATTTTTAGCTGTCCACTGATTCAACAAAGTTTTCTTCTCTCTTCTATAAATATTTCGCTAGCTTAGCTATTATTTTTTTGCAAAAATTATTCAAGAATCGTAAAGCTTTTTAATCTTATCACGAATTTAATTAGGACTTTGTGTTGGTATTTTTGCTTTTTTTTCAGTATAAAAATAGTTCTGTTAAAATAATGCAGCTTTCGAAAACATCTATCGAGTCTACAGAATCTCATATTTTAAAAAAAAAGACTTTTAAAATGTCTCTTAGGTAAATTTCATCTCTACAAACTGATACCATCAGTTTGAAATAAATCCATTAAAAATACAATTACACCAAAAAATTTGTAAAAGAAAATAAAACAAATTTAGTAAACATTAATATAAAGTTGTAGTTTTTTTTTATATCTAAAACCTAGCCCTTAATGTCAATCGATACACACAATAATTTCTTTTAAAGCTTCCATTATCCGTGGAAATAACATAAGATTTAAGTACCCCACATTATAACACCCTTTATTAACGAATGCAAAAGTGGCACTACTTTGATATTTGAGAGTTAAAGTCTTAAAGATTTGTTTGAAAAAATTGTGACCTTGAATTTGACTTCATTTGGTGGAAAGACGAAAGTGTTTAATAAGATATTCATGAGTCATGCGAGCAGATCACACCTACTGCGTACATATGACGTCTTGTTGAGGGTGAATAGATAATAATAATAATAATAATAATAATAATAATAATAATAATAATAATAATAATAATAATAATAATAATAATAATAATAATAATAATAATATAATAATAATTATATATGTTATAATAATAATAATAATAATAATAATAATAATAATAATAATAATAATAATAATAATAATAATAATAATAATAATAATAATAATAATAATAATAATAATAATAATAATAGCTGAACATCTAATCTAACCAAAAATTTAATAAAATCTGAAATTTTAAGCTCAAGTCTCCGCGGGTTAATCCACTTCAAATTAACCAAAATTTTGTAAATAAATTTAAAACTAACAGAGGAACAAATTGTAGTTCAGTTCCCATTTAAAAATATGAAAAAGAAAAAGAAAATTCATGTTCAAATAAGTGTCACCCTAATATATATATATATATATATATATATATATATTATACATTATATATATATATATATATATATATATATATATATATATATATATATATATATATATATATATATATATATATATATATATATATATACAGGGTGTATCGTTAATATTGCGAAAAAATTCAGTATGATATTCCTTGCA
>JABUQX010066514.1:0-12500 GCA_015478945.1 Trachelipus rathkii | reverse complement strand
ATTCAAACAAAATTCATGGGAGAGCAAGGCATCGCTTGTGATACGAGAGCAACGAAATAGTAGATTAATTCGAGATGTCAACTTGATTAAGCACATGCCTTTGTAAAACATACAGAAAAGAGATAGTAAGCCAATGTCACGTCACAGAGAAAGAGGGCCAAGGGAGTTTGAAAGGTTATTAGTCTCAAAGCTCTTGAATCAACCCTATCCTAAAGAAGGGTGAAATAGTAGCCCCGCAAGTGTACGAATAGTACTCCATACAAGGGCGGATAAGAGTCTTATATAAATGGAGTAGCTGAGTAGATGAAAATAATTCCCGGAATCTGAACAGAATTCCCAACTCCTCTGAGGTCACATTAGCAACCGTTGTGATATGAGGATTCCAAGACTAAATTTGTATGTTCAGTCTAAGGATGTTTATGTTGTTAACAGGTGAGACGATGGAGCCGTCGAAGAAGACACGGAAGTTGGGAAATGATTTTGAGAGAAGGATGTGAAGGTGTTATTAAAAAATGTTGAATTTAACAAGATGGATGTGATCACACCAAGAAATCCTATCCAGATCTGTAATAATTGAATTGAAAACCTAGAGTCGAGAAGCAACTCTAGAAGCAAAAGTGGGAACAGATTTTAAATGAGTGAAAGAATGAAGAGTTGAGTCATCGGTATTAGAATGAATTGAGTTAGAAGTTCAGGTAAGAAGCACGCTGATGAAAAGTATAAAAAAAATGGAGATAGAGCAGAACCTCTAGAACATCCCAATTATAAGGTAAGGAGGAAGATGTCGTTCCATCAACAAGAGCCGATATGGAACGATCTGAAAGTAAACTAGATGCGAGTAAGCAAAGTAAAGGAGGAAACCCAAAGGATGGAGGCTTTGAAAGTATTGACGCGTGCATTACCCTATCAAAGCTTTAGCTATGTCAAGCCCCACAACACAAGACTCCTCACAGTCCCTAAGGGAAGAAGACCATAGATCAGCGAGGTAGGAAAGTATGTCACTAATTAACTTCGAACGTCAAAAGCCATACTGATGATCTGAAAGAAGGGAATAAAATTCCGGAAGATCCAAGAAATGAGAGTTGAGAAGAGTTTCAAAGATTTTAGACAGAGTACAACAGGTTAGAGGCATAGGACGATGGTTAGAAGGATAAGAGCGGATATCCTTTTTAGAGATCGGTTGAATATATATACACACTTCCAGCACTGAGGAAAAGTATTAGTATTAAGGTATAGAAAGTATTGTTGAACTAGGACAGGTTCCAGCTCAGATACAAGCTCTTTCAAAGCACGGGGAGGAATGTCATCCGGGTCATTGTCTTCCTGAAGTTCAAGTTCATAAAACTCAGTATCTCATGTACCTGATCATGAGTGATGGCAGGTAGGGATATAGGAGACCTGAGAGGAGAATGAATAGGAAGAGAGGTGTTAGCAACAGAACCATTAGAACGAGTAAGAGGGTGAATGGCAGATTTACAGAAGTTATTAGAGATGTTTTCGGAAAGAGTTTTTCCACGACAGATACGCATTGTCCCGCTCCTGAATGGAAAGAGGACAGACGCCGCCTAACCATAGATTTTGAGATGAAAATGTTTTAGTTGGAGATGGAATGAATCTGTTTACCACTTCGGTGGCCATGGACCCTAACATACTCTAGACACCGAAGAGTCCACCGAGCCAAATGAGGATTCCTTCTGAGGTGTTTTTATTTTTAGATTTGTACGAAGTGATTTGGAATTTTTGTTAGCAGTTTGAAAGGTATTTATTATATATTTATAAAATTTGATTACAAAAACAAAAAAAAACTTAATAATGACAGTGGTTGGAACCGTCAACTGACCTTGGTTCATTCTGTTCAACAGATTTACAGATGTTCTCGTACTAAAATTATGGAGAATTTCTTAAAGTCCTCAGTAAAATGCTGCTACAACCAACAACTAAGCTTTTTGCATTAGATTTACTGACAAACGTGAATGCCAGACTGTTGAAATCAAAATGACAGAAAAATAGAAAGATGTCTTCTTGAAGTATAAGCCTTTTCCAAGGGCTGCTCATCATTGGGATCTAGTTAATTTTTTCATCAGCCACGAACAAGGGAAAACAAAGATTTGATTTATTGCCAGAGGCATTGTAACAATAACCGAATCACGGATTCTGTTGCTGAGAAAGCAAACACACAATCAACCTGTTTTAAATAGTGAAGATTCTTTTCTACCTTGAATTAAAATTCAAAATATTTTTGGATTGGTGATTGTCCTTCTAAAGAGACTTGATGAGTTTTTTTCTTCATTATTACCTTGAATCAATGTTATGCGGAATTGCGGCAAATTTATTAAATTAGGATTGATATTTTTGCATGAAATACCGACAGATGGAAGGAGGGTCTTCAGAATATGGCAATTTTAGTGAGAATCTGAAAGAACGAAGTCTGATTTCTGCAAAGAACTGTGCACAATGCTTAAGATCTCATGAAAGTATTCATTAAATTCCTACTCTAAAAATGTTGACAAATGTAAGAGTGCCCATAGGAGATATGAAGAACATCTTTCAGAGAGTCAAAACAGAACCAACAAGAAGAAGAAAGATAAAAAGTTTGAAAAAAGAATATTTATCCATACAGATCAATAATTGAAGAGCAGAGAAAGATGGTTAAAACTGATTTTTTTTTCGTAAATTGCTATAAAATTCAAAAATTACAAAATGCTGAGAAGAAAAAGTTAATATAAATCTCCCCATTTAGAACTTTTGATGATCCAGTGGAAGCTATTCCACCTAGTCTATTAATGTAAGCTTTATTTATTTCTCTTTTTTGTGTATTTACAAACTGTTGTTTTTTTTTTTTTGGAAAAATAACAAAGCTATAGGCTGATTACTAAAAAAAAATATTTTTTTTAATTCATCCATGATGATGAACAATTTTCAATTAAATTTCCAATAATTTAATGTATGAACTGAGTAATAGGCTGCAATAATGATTAAAGATATTTTATACCCAGAAAATTACGAACAGATGGTAGGGGAAAATTTGCAGAGATTTGGTCAGGGAGTCAGGGGATCAAATTCAAAATTTCAGGTGACCTGTATATATATATATTATCTCACATATATATAAAAATCAGCAGAAAATTTTTATTGCCTTTCGGCTATCTCTTCGATTGAAAAATTGAGGAAACCATATCAACATGCTAAAGAAAACCATTAATAAATAAATTTTTTAAATATTTTAGGCATGTTTATTTTTTTATTGGTTTAACCATTGGTTTTTATATGTGGTTTAAACCATGGTTCTAAACCAATGGTTTAAAACAAATGGTAAAGCACCATCCCTATTATATATATATATATATATATATATATATATTATGATATTATATATATATATATTATATATATATATATATTATATAATATATATATTCAATATATATAATACATTATTAAATATTGCATATCTTCTCTAAGCTGTATACTGACTTCATATCCATTCCTCTTCATTATATTGAGGCAATTACTCATTTTCAATCTCTAGTTAAGCAACTGCGCTTTATGGAGGCGAGAACTTTGGTTGGGTTTATCACTTTTCCCATTAATGCACTCGCTTATAGGCGTTTTCGCTTTACTTATATATATTGCCGCATTTACTTCTCACATAGAGAATGACAAGAGCGTAGCTTCCATCATCGCCTTCTTAAAAGGCTTCTCTGCTCCAGCCCCAAACTATTTTTTTTTGTAGAAGTATTGTTTTGGTACAAGGCTTCACGGTCCGGCCTGCATCGGCTATATTAATGCGCTAAAAATTATATAGCCCCAAGAATTTTCTAAGTTGTTTAATGTTGACCGGCTTCGCAGCATTCACAATAGCATCTATCTTCTCCTTATTAGACCGAATTCCTTCCTCACTAATGTTGAATCCCAAGAAATCTAACTCTTTCTCTCCCAGCAAACATTTTTTTGGTTCAAGTAAATTTTCATATATTGCAATCTCTTGAACACTTCCTCCAGAGTTGCAACATGTTCCTTTATTGTGGTGCTAGATATAATTATGTCGTCTAAATAAACAAATACTCTTTCCAAGTCACCAAACAAGATGGACATCAGGCATTGCCAGGAACTGGAAGAATTTTTATGCCCTTGAATCAAGTAATTAAAGCTGTAATTCCCGAAAGGGCAAGTGATGGTGAAGTATTTCCGCGTTTTTTCAGTTACAGGAATATTGTAATACGCTTGGCGCAAATCCAGCTTTGATAGCACTTTGTAGTCATTCAGTTGGAAAAGTATGACTTTGATTTTAGGTAGTGTAAAATTATCAGAGACCGATCTTTGATTCAAGAGACGCAGATCCACGCCCAACCTAACTCCTGTCATCTTTCAGTAGAAAAAAGAGATTGGGAATTGCCAGTTACTTTTTGATCGCTTAATGACTCCTGACTCTAATAATTTATTGATTTCTCTCTTGGCACTCTCGTATAAATGAGGTGCAATGCTCCTGCTTCTCAGTTGTATAGGTTCGCCGTTAACTTCTACATGGTAGGGGTAATCGTCGGCCAACTCGCGCAGAATTTCTCTTTTTAAAGGGCAATCTTCACTCCCCCTTCTCCCCTTTCAATAGTATTATCACTATCAAGTTGTGAAGGATCAGTGACGTTACCCTTACTATTACCGTCCGAAGCCCATCCCTCCTTACTACCAAAGTTTGTACAAATATAGCGACATCTATCCCGTTGTTCGCTCTTTAAATTTAAATGGGGAACCTCATAAAAAAATTTAAAAATATGTTTTGGTATTTCCTGATTAAATTACTAATTATCTCTGATTGGCAAAGAAACAGCAGATAGGGGAAAGACAGAGTTTCTTACATGCATTGAGAAGTCAAAAGCCTTATTAAGAGTAACACTAAGCTGGTTCTCGGGGTCTAGCAAGTAGTGATATTTAAAGTCAATAATGAAGCCAAACTTTTTTAAGAAAGGCATACCAAGAACGTTAAAATTAAAGTCAACCGGGAAAACATGCACGTCATAAATTCTACCAAGTCCTATGTTGATTTTGATTAATTTTTTATTATAAATGTTTATAAACTCTCCATTCGCGGCTTTGGCAGTGTCAATCGTGGCACCCCTTTTATCTAATTCGGAGGCCCCCATAAGGTCGAGGCAGATGCCACAATCTACCAAATAGGAATCATTACTAGTTTTGTCAGAGATGTAATACAATTTATTGGAAACCACTTTTTTAGTAGCTGCAACAACTCCCCTGAGTTGCCAGATGCCGCCATGTTAATATTCCTAGATGAATTACATGTAATATTTATTAATTCTAATGGAACCCCAACCTCATCAGAAGGAGGGAAAGTTCCTTGATCCTTAAAACTACTACAATTTATTTTTTAAAAAAGTTTTCTCCTCACCTTTAGGAATTTACAATTTTATTATATTTTTTCAACCGGCATTGAGTCACAAGTCTGAGTCACAGAACACTCTACCCCACCGCCTCCTCAGCAACAAGGGTGGGGAGTGAGTTGACTCCGATGGGGAGAGATTGACTCACTGTGTGGCATATTCCCTGTCACCAAAGTCACAGCCTCGGCGTTGACTCTTTCATTTCAAAGTTCAGCTTTATAATTAAAATTCCTGCCTCTGTTAGTATTATGATAATTAATATTTCTATTACTACCATGCTCATTATTATAGCTAATATTTCTATTATAACTCACATTTTTATTATTACTATAACCATTATTATAATTGACATTTCTACTCCATCTATATCCATTATTATAATTAACATCTCTATCATACCCATAATTATTATTATTAAAATTACCCCCACTATAGCATACATTTTCAAAACCATTCGCTTAATACTCTCTTTGTTGATGGTGAGCAGTAGGTCCCCTAAAATTTCTAAAGCGAACATCACCATAATTATTATTTAAATTATAATTACAATTAAAATTTCTCCGGCCATAATTCAACCTAGCTGTATAATCATGACCATTCAATAATCGCACATTATAATTTCTATTAAAGAATACCTGACTTTTGCAATTGAATTTTCCTGCCTGACCTGCTGTGTGTGTTAGCGGGCGACTTCGCCGTTTCCCTGACTTGGTGGGTTAGGAGTCACTTGTCGTATCGTTGGGGTAGGAGGTTTTTGAGGCAGCAGAGAGTACATCGCACAATACGGTCCCTCGCATTTGAAAGCCCGGTGAAGGAATTTTTTTGTGGAAGTAACACAATCTTTCGATGCTCGCCTTTGTAGCGACGTTGCCATACCTCGCTGGATTGAAGTTTTCTCTTCTTGAATTTTGACTATGGCTTATGGTAGGAGAGGCCTTGGGAGTTTGGCACAGTGTTTTAGTCAGATCAGCGACGCTTTTAACCAGCGCGCGCATCTCATTAGCCGTCTTTTCTTGTGAGATCACAGAGCGGTTAATTTCCCTCGATAGCTGAGGAGTCTCAAGGCTGTTTGGTAAGTCTCTCCAGCTGGCTGTATGGCGTTTAAGGCGCGCCAGCTGTCTCTCCTCTCATCAGGTAATCGGTCGGCCCCATCTGGAGAGTAAAAGTTGCTAAATATGCTATCCGTCAGTTCCACCAGTTCATCGAAATCTTGGTTTTCCCTGACTGTCATGAGGGGTGTCTGCAGCTGTTTGGGTAATTATCAGAAAGAGTTCTCATAAATTTCTCTTCGCAATCCGTCAGTAAGTCAAAAGTGGATATACCCAATGTCCCCTTCACTTTCTCGACATAATCAGAAGGAAGTTTCTCCTTCCTCATCCCTGTTTGGAAAACCTCTTTAATTTGTGTTCTCAATGAAGGAGCATAAATTTTCTCGATTACTTTTACAAGATTTGTGTAACAATCATCTCATAAAGGAAGTTTTAACGTATTGGTGATTTTGCTGGGGAGTATCGATGCCAAGATTTTTACCCTCTCTAAAGGATCCGAAATTCTATTGAGGTTGAAGATAGTCGTCGCCTATCTCAGCCCGCCAGCGCTGCGTGCATTGTGAAGCGTGGTATTGCGGGAAAAGGAAGACTTTTTTTTTTCTCCCCAATAAAATGGGGAGAGACGATCTCTCACCCGCTTTTGTGTTCTTGGTTCTTCTGGCATCTCGCTTTCTGATTCTGTTTCGTACTGAGAGGACGCTTTCCCCTCCTCGGTTCCCTCAGTCGGGGGGTCTCTTCTTCAGGAGGAGGTCGGTGGGATCTTAAGATTCCAGATCTAGTCACAAGGGCCATGTTTGTTTTCTTGTTTCGAATAATGGGCAATTTCTTTTTAGAGTTGGGTATTTTCTAAGGGTTTTTTTTCTTCTCTCTCTTTTCTTTTTTCTTTCAAGGGATTTTGTACCAACAAGTCAATTCATAAGAATCTCAGTTGGGATATCCTTGGGGAGAAAAAAATACTTATTGCGCTGTACTCGTCCTTCACGCTATAGATTTTGTGGAATTTGAATTGGCACTTTTCACACTTCCCATTTTTTTATTTATTTATTTTATTTCACTGTTTTTAGTGTATGTGTATGTTAGATATTTTATAAGTTTTAATTTCACATTTATACTATACTATATATATATATTATATATATTATTATCTATTATTATATAATTATATATATAGTATATATATATATATATTATATATATATATATAATATATATATATATATATTATATAATTATATATATATCAAATTTGGAGAGTGTTTCGACGATCACTTATAAGTTTAGAGAAATTGTTTATTCTTGTGTTACTAAACTAAAGGCTACCTAATTTTCAGTCTTGCTAAGAAGAGTGTGTCATTCTTATGTTTATACTTAGGATTAATTAATTTAAAACTTTACAGGTAATAATACTGGTTCAGACTTGTTCATTATAGAAGTTCAACAAAGTTCATTAAAATAAATGGACCTCAAAAAATGGTTCGTTTTGGCATAACTTCAATGCGGCAAGACACTCTATATATGGCCTCCCTTATATATGAGTTCCAAACTATTAAACAATTAATTAAAGTTATTTCGCAATTAATAAATGGAATTTCTTTAAAAGTTTAAAATGATTAAAAATAACAGTATAAGTTTCAAGGCTATCCGCTTTGTTTTATGCCAGGCACTTTACCATACGTCCCTCTTTCTCTGTAAATAGAACTCTCACTCCTCCCAAATCTCCTTGGCTCGAGACTCCCCCATGGGGCGTTTGCTCTTGCGGTATAGCCCTCACAAATTTGAAATTTTACCTAGAATACAGACGTTGGAGATTCTACATATTAAGGTAAAAACCTAGATTTTGGAAATCTTTGTAGAATGATATGCCAATGTTCTTGAACTGTACAAAAAGTGCCATAAAAGTACGATATTCTAGCACTATCATTTTATATTAAAAGAAAATATTTAAAAAAAAAAGAAAACTTGTGAAGTTCACAAACTCAAATCTATATACACTTTTTAATAAAAATAATTGCAAATTTTTTTTAAATATCTTAATATCTGATAAATTAAATTTTAAAAATATGTGTACTGTTACTGCTAACATAACCGTAATAACCTTAACTTTACCTTAACTTAACTTTAAGGTTAACTTCTTAAACTTACCTAAATAAATTTTGGTCCTTTACTAAACCAGGGGCAATAATTAAATTTAGTATCGGATGGTTGGCATTGCTATTCAGAATTATTTACCTACGGCTAAGTTTGCCTTCTTTCATTGTTATTCAAAAAAAGAAGCATTATTTTTTAATTTTAGGCACCGGTTTTGCCAAGAAGAAGTGCGGTAGTTCGCTGGTATCTGCCTATGCCAATGGGGGCAAAGGGATATCTCACCCATATTGGTATTCGTTAATTTTAAAAAAACAAAAAAACTCATGATTTGTTTGTTAAAAACTTTACGTAGATACATCAGATTTAAACTGAAATAAATTGCCTAGCTTATCATTTATGTAAGATTAAGTTGAGCCCATATTAATTTCAATTTTCTTTTTACTTTTTTTGTCAATATTAATTAATTAATATGAAAATCGGCCAGTACAAAGAAAGTTTGTGTCTTTTTCAGTTTCATAAATTTAGGATCATAAATGCATTTCCTAGTTTTACCAACCTTACAAAGCTTAATTTTTTTTATTGCCCCTTGGTTTAATAAAGTACCTATAATTTTATTTCGCCTAAAAACAAAAAATGTGAAACTGAAAATGTTTTAACAGTTGCTAGAAATGAACTTTGTATGGGTCCAAAAACACTGCGGCATTATCATCTACATAAGACCGATTTTGGTTGTACCATGAATTCCTTTTGAGAGTGGTGGTTATTACATGATTACCTAGCAGGGTTGTACACATAATAGTGAGGGCCAAGGATTTCGGTCCTCACACACACAATATATATATATAATATATAGCTATCTTATATATATATATATATCTATATATATATATATATATATATATATATTTATATATATATATATATTATATTATATATATAATATATATATATATATATATTTAGGGATTACGATAGTATCGGTATCGGGTTATTATCGGCCATTTTTTTGATGCTATCGCGGGTTCGGTTTAAATGGCGATACTTCTTACTTTTGGGTATCGTGAAAAATTAATGAGAACTTTGATTTCAATAATAAATCTAGTTCGACATAGATAGCTAGTACCAAGTTATGTTTTTTTTTTCTCGATTTCCTTTTTTAACTTAGTATTTTTTTAGCGTTTCCCAATTGGTCTTTAGTAAAATTTAACCTATTTGGCACCATATTATTAATTTATTACAACTTCCTCTAGTTTTTTAGGTGATCAATAGTATTTTGGCCCTTCCTGAAGTCACGCTTTTTCTCGGGACTGGTTTTCAACTGTTTTGAGTGTTTTTTTAAACTTCTGGATATTACATTTTTAGATATTTGACCTGTAAAGAGGTCGGATAGTATTAAAAATGAGTTTTATGCATACGAAAAAAATTTCCTCATTTCTCCTTTGTTTTGTTTTTTTTTTCGGTTCTTTTTTTTTTTTTTCTTTTTCTGTGATTGAGTGTGTTATTACTAAATGATCGGTGATAGTCACTTAATCGTGTGCGTGTGCGTGGTTGCGTGTGATGATAGCAGATTTGCACCAGCGTGGCGTTCTTTTGACTTTACCAACATCAATGCTTGCACTCTAACTCTGCATTATGTGAAATATTACCTCTCTAACTCTAACCTAATTTTTTGCTCGTGTCTGAGACCCAGATGAGTAAGAATTCTCCTTCAACTCGTTTTAATATAATCCAACTATAACTTATTTTAAATTTCCGTTTGAAGGTTGGAGTATGTGCCGCCTATGTAAATATACACATTCCTATAACTCTGAAGAATCTCGAATCTCCTAACTTCGATGTTCTGTGGCTTTAAAATCTTTTTCTTCTACTAATTTCATTTTCGGAATTTCTACAAACAGAACAGATTTTCATGCCTTTGTTGATTACCTTACTACTTCTACACGAGACTGTTATATCTTCTCATCAAATACTGAGGTCCTCTTATTTAGGATTTCAATGTACACAAACTGAATTGTTGGGTTCCTCTCGTACTGAATTTGGTGGGGAGGAAGCATCATTCAGTATTTCCAACGATCTGGAGCAACTAATTAAAGAACCATCACACATTCCGGATCGTCCTAACCGATTCTTGAACACACTTGAGCTATGTTTCACCACTAGTCTTCTCTCTATAAATAATACACCAACCTTCGCTCCTATCGGTAAATCTGACACAACCTATATATCACTTAATTTATTAATACTTTCATCTCTAACATCCCATTCCTGCCCTTATGCGGTTTTTTCTGAGCACTTTTGATCGGGCCGGATTGGGAGGCATTGCGTTAGCTTCTACGCTAACATAATTGAAGTTGACTGATTTGCTCTTAAGACGCTTCAAGATCTTGCCGATAAAGTGGGTAACTGTAATTGTTTAATGAATGAGCAGGTTCATTCCTATCTGGACTAAATCTTTTTCTCCTCAAATCCATGGTCGATCGTGCTTGTTTCCTGGCCATTCAGGCTAGAGACAATGCTTATCGGGAGTGAAAAATTCTCGTTCTCGTATCACTCTTGCCAATTTTCATTAGCTTGAAATCGTTACAGGGGATACTCTTCGACGAGGCAAAGCGGACTTTTCATTAAACGAAAATGCCCTGACCTCCTTGGTTTTCCTATTGACAATCTTCTCTGGCTCTTGCCAAAAACATCTCTTAAAACTATGTTAATCATCTTTCCTCTTAGTAGCTCTGATGATTCTGTTGTTAACTCCAACTGAAAAGGCCATTCATCTTCTTTGGCTCCTATTTTCCTTAATCTCAACCCTGGACGATTCTTGGTATTCTCTTCTCCTCGTTCTCCTCCAAGGTCCTAGTGCCTTTGCCTCGTCATTTCATTTTGATTCGCGTGCCATGAGTTTCTGAAATCTATGACGTTAGAAGGCGGGATGGCCGCGATGGCATTCTCTCGAGTTATTGAGGAAGGTGTTAGCTTCCTGTGCTGACCCCCCCCTCGTTCACTTTATTTTCTATGCCTCAATTACTAGCACTTTCCCTCAGTGTTGAAGCGCGCTATGTCCAACCTTATCCGAAAAAAGGAAGCCGCTTCTGATCCTTCTAACTATTCGCCCTATAGCCTCACTTGTATTCTTTTCTAAGCTCTTTGAAACCTTTCTCAACTCTCACTTTTGATCATCTGAATCTCTTTCCCTTTCTTTCTGATTACCAGTACGGCTATCGGTGCTGAAGATCTACTGGCGATATACTTTCCTATTTAACAGATTGTATGGTTTTCCGCCATTGGAAACTACGGGGGGGAGCTGTATGTGGTGGCGCTTGACATATCCAAAGCATTTGTATCGGGTATGGCACGCGTCACTGCTTCCAAGGCTCCCCTTCTTTGGGTTCCTTCTTCTCTTTTGCTTACTTATGTCTAGCTTTTCTTTCAAATCGCTCAATTTGGCTGTTGTTGATGGGGGCGACTTCTTATTCTTTTCTGTCAATTAGTGGTGTTCCTCAGGGTTCTGTTTTATCTCCTACTTTTATTCCTGGCTTTTCATCAATGATCTTCTCACCTTGCCATCTAACTCACCACTAATTATGTTCGATGACTTGACCCTTCCATCTTCAAATCATATCAATTTACTGCTCCCTCTTTTACTTCTAGAATTGCCTTCGTTTAATCTTTCGTTCTATTCTCGCTGATCTGATAGAATTTCAGGATTGGGTCGTCTCAAGCTTTGTTGATAAATTTATAAATTATTTCTTTAAATAACTCAATCAATAAAATCAAATTACTCTCTTCTCTTCTCTTAAGACACTTTAACTTTTCATTATATTCTTTTCAACGTCTCTCGTCTTTATCTATTATTGACACATATAATAATTACCTTTAGGCACTTATTCAATATAAACTCAATGAATAATAATAGGTTTATTGAAAAACTTATCAAATCACGAGTATGGTTGCTTAAGTGTGACGGTACTCA
>JABUQX010066513.1:27500-35865 GCA_015478945.1 Trachelipus rathkii | reverse complement strand
TAACTTCTTGTACGGTGTACCACAAGATCTCACAAAGAAAAAAAGTCTCTATTCAAATATTATACTTTACGATCCACGATAAAGTTTCATTATCAAAAATCACTTCGACTTCTAATCGAATAGAACTATAAAAGAAAAATTTCTCCACAAACTTTCAATCAATAATTTATAACAAAAAGAAAAATTGCTCCACAAAATTTAAATCAATTCAAATCAATAGAATCATTAAAATAAAAATTTTCTCCACCAAAACTTTTAAATCAATCGATCCAATAGAAACATAAGAAAATTTCTCACAACTTTCAACTCAATCAATCAATAGAAACCAAAAGGAAATATTTTTCCACAAACTTTTCAAGTTATTATGAAACATAAAAAGAAAATTTCTCCCAAACTTTCAATCAATTAATCAATAGAAACATGAAAAGGAAGAATTTCGTTGTAAGCTTCATATCTCATCAAACTGGAGACTCCTAGAAAAAAATTTCTCAACAAACTTTCAATCAGTCAATCATAAAAAAAAAAAAGAAAATTTCTCAACAAACTTCAATCAATAGAACATGTAAAAAAAATTCTCCACAACTTTCATCAATAGAAATAAAAAAAGAAAATTTCTCCACAAACTTTAAATCAAGTTAATCAATCAATAGAAATTATAAAAAAGAAAAATTTCTCCATAAACCTTGTTTAAAAAAACCATGGATTAAAAAAAGAAAAATTTCATAAACCTTGTTTAAAAAACTTTGATAAAAGACAAATTTCATAAACCTTGTTTAAAAAACTGAAAAAAAGAAAAATTTATCCACAAACTTTCAATCAATCAATCAATAGAAACAAAAAAAGAAAAAAATTTCCACAAACTTTCCATCAAATCAATCAAAGAAAATATATACAAAGAAAAATTTCGTCCACAAACTTTCAATCCAAGTTAAGGAACTTCATGCTTTGAGAGTAAAGATTTCTCCCACGTTACATAATTACTTCTATGCTTTTCGATAACTTAATTTCTTCAGATATAGGAATTCAAGGACGTGTTCGCATCTATATTACATAATTCTTTTATTACTTTCAATAGTTATTTTATTATAATTTAGTATTTAAGAATATTTTCTGGAGTAATTTAATAAAGTAACAAAACTTCAATTATAAACCAGCTTATTTTGTATTTATATTTTATTTTTATTATATTATTTTATTTTATTATATTATTATTATTATTATTTTATTATTATTATTATTATTATTTACGTCACTTCAATTATTTATTAAGTATTATGGTAGGTCTCTTTTAAATTATACATTATTATTATTATTATTAGTATTATAGCCAATTTACTAAGTTCATTATTTTGCTTAATTTTTGATTTTATATTATTATTATTATTATTATAATTTTTATTTAAATTATATTATCTTATCAGAATATTATTATTATTATCCGTATTATGTTATCAAATAATTATTATTATTTTATTTTATTATGATTATATTATTATTATTATTATATTATTATTATTATGATTATTATTATATTATTATATATTATTATTATATATTATTCATTATTATTTATTATATATTATATATATTATTACTTATTATTATTCACTTTATTTTTCCCTGTATTAAATTTTCATTCTTTTAGGTTCCTTGTTAGGAGTGGTGTATCTAATAAATACTTGACTTAAGAGTTCTTGTATAACCTTGTTCCCCAACACAAAATCGGCGAATATAATAATATATAATATAGTATATATATATATATATTATTATAGATATATATATATATATTATATATATTATATAATATATATATATATATATATATTATATATCTAATTATATTATATATATATATATACTATATATATATTTAGTTGAGCCGGAAATTCGCTTACTTGCTCACTACATAGAGTATCTGTCACCCACACAAACGGCGAAATATATATATATAGTATATATATATATATGATATTATATATAATATATATTATATTATATATATATATAGATTATATATATATATATATAATATTATATATATATAGTATACTGTATATATATTATATTATATATATAGCATATATATAATAAGTATATAATATATATAGATATATTATATATAATAATATATATTATATATATATATATATATATTATATATATATAGATATAGATATATATATTATATATATATTTATATATATATAATATATGAGATTAATTAATATATATATATATATATTATATATATATATATATATTTATAATATATTATATATATATATATATAATATAATATTATTATATTAATGTTACTGTATATATATATATATATATAAAATATATATATATATATATATATATATATTATATATATATATATATATATGTATATAATACTGTATGCATAGATTATAAAATATATATAGTAATATATATATATATATATATATTATATATATATATATATATTATTCATATATATATATATATTATATATATATATTATATTATATATATATATATATATATATATATATATATATATATATATATATATAATATACTAGATATATATATATATATATAATATATATTCTATATATATATATATATATATATATATATATATATATATAGTATATATATATATTATATAATAAATTAATAAAAAATTATATTTTTTTTTTCCCGGTTATATTTCGGTATCTTTCCTTCTCTCTGATTTCTTTTCAGTCGCCGTTCATCCTTTATAGGAATTATAATGATTTTCCTTAATCTGTTCCCATCCACATATTTTCTACTATGCATAATAACTTCTTACTTCACTTCGTTCTTATTAATTCTTATTGCGACAACCACTCTTCATTATCCCTTTCACATTGAAATATTCTCTACTAGCAATAATTGTTTATGCAGAGAGTGACCTTGGAGCAATAACCTGTATCTTACTCGTATATCTAGTTGAGCATGCAAATATTGTGTTTCTTTGCCTTCAAAACTAAGTTTCTTCATCTATCTCTTCCTCTCAAGGCTTGATCTTCAACAGAACTACCACCACCACTTTCGAGAGTGATGTGGTAATTCTTCAACAGAATACCACATCACTCTCGAAATCAGAGTTAAATCTCTCACTAATAAATTATCGATATCTTTTCCTTGTAATCTTTTTTGGGAAAAGAAACACATATATTACCTCGCTAACAAGTTTCTATGAGATTGGGTACCTAAGTCGCTTTCGAACTTCTACGCACCACTATAATTACTTACTTATATGGAGCGTTGTCGTACTGTAATGATATGCATCAGATACCTGGGATTCCGCAATACAGCTCTTTCTTTTAAAAGACGAATCTATGTTTAAAGATTATCAAGTCTCCTACTCTCTCAATCCATCTTTGGACGTCAAACTGCTGCAACACTCTATATAAACTGTCGCATTACCATGGACATTATTCTGAGAGAGAGAGAGAGAGAGGAGAGAGAGAGAGAGAGAGGAGAGAGAGAGAGAGAGAGAGAGAGAAGAGAGAGAGAGAGAGAGATGAGAGAATGGCTCGAGCTGTAACGTCTCTTCTGGGAAAGCTTGTGAAGACACTTCTTTTCAATAATTCTCTTCTCTCTTAGTCTATCTCCCTTGACCAGACTTACTGCTACGCTCATTTTACAAGATAAGCTATATTTAAGTCTAGAACACTTCTCTTCTTTTTTTATCATCGTGCTTCGACTATGAAATCTTGAAAGCCACGTCGCTTCATGTAGCAAATAACGATAAGAAATTGTTTTTCGCAAACTTCGGTGCAAACTGTATGTATCTGGCCTTTAAATACAGGGCTATGTACCCGTACACACACATACAACCGCACACGCACACACACCACACGCACACACAACACACACACACACACACCACATATATATATATATATATATATACTATATATTATATATTATATATATATAATATATTATATATATATGATATATATATATATATAAATATATATATATATATATGTAAATATATATACATTATATATATATATATTATATATCTATATATAATGTATATATATAATATTTTATATATATTTATATAAATAATATATATATATATATCTATCTATATATATATATATATTATATATATATATTTATATTTTTATAAATTTTTATATTGTTTCAATCCACTCAAAGGCAGAGCCCTATTCAAGAGGGGGGTAGTACGCTCAAAAGTCACCCTCAGCGCCAATTACGCACATGAGCACAGACGCAGGCTTAAAAGTGAGGAGTATTCAATGGAAGACAGAAGATGGAGAGCATCCACAGAACAGGTGTCAGGAAGAAGGAAGCACACAGTGAACTAGCCTGGAGTCTACCAATGTACAATACAAAACGTCGTGCGCAAACGCACCTCTGGCTACGAGGGCGTCGGTAAGGTGGTGGTAACGCGAATGATAAGTTCCCTCGAGCACCTACCGCTGCGGTAGCTATAGGATAGAGATAAAGCACAAACATCCGCGCCGCAAAGATAGAGGCAAGTGAACTGAAGTACAGAACAAGTTTATAAGCCTTTTGGCCTTTGACTCGACCTGTCCAAAGCCGAGGTAAACCAGCAGCCCCCTAGATATGAGGCAGTACTCATGCATGGTGAATGAGACCCTGTATAGCTGGAGCAATGAGAAGAGGAAAAAAAGTCTCGCAGTCTAAACAGAACTTCCAGTTTTCTTTGAGGCCGCCTAGCAACCATTGTATTGAGGTTCCAAAATTTTTTTTTTATTTATGTTAAGACCAAGGATGTTTAGTCAACAGGAAAGACGAGAGAAACGTCGAAAGAGATAGAAAAGTTAGAAGGTGTCTGAGAGGAGATTGTAGAAGCTGAGTTTTAAGAATTGAATTCACAAGTTGAGACGCCCCATCTGGAAATTCTATCCAGATCACGAGATTCGAATCGGAAAGATAAGGCAAGTTCTCACATTTCTCACCAAATCTCCGTGTAGATGCATGCATCATGTCATTGTTTCTGCACGAAACTTCTCCAACGTCCTCTGTCCATCCACATCTCAGACGCCTCCACACTGGATGTTCCTTCCTCTCTTCACCATTGCCGCGCTTACGTTGTCGCTCCATCTAATTTTTAGGTCTTCCACACTTCTTTCTTCCTCCGGTATCCATTTTCCAGATAGCTTCTGGGCACTTTGTGCTCGCCATCCTCCATTCTCCCACCTCAGTTGTCTCCTCTCACAAGGCTCTACACGCTTCACGCCCAATCGCCCTAACCTCCTGCGTTTTCTCTTCCTGTCTCTTCTTGTCACTCCTCTAATCAGTCGCTTCACGCGCTCTCGTATGCCTACAACTTGCTCTTTGCTCTCGATTAAGAGCCCATGCCTTCATGTACGGTACGTCAGTATTTGGCTCAGTATACTTGCTGTACACACCATTCTTGACTGTCTCGAATTGTGCCCGGGGTTTTCTTCACAATGGAACAAACATTGCTACTCCCATTAAATTTCCCAATTCTCTTGTTTAATTCAATTGTGTCGTTTTCCTCACCATAGGGCACCCCAAATATTTAAACTGTCCGTTGTCTAGCCTTCTCCACTTCAAATCACCCCAGGGACTTTCCACCCCTCGATTCACATCATTTCTATCTCCTCGGTTTATCCTCATACCCTTCTCCAACTCCTCCTCCGACACCTCCAAACAACTCTAACAGTGGGTCCTCATTCTCCGCCTCCTACAAACATCTCATTCTCCACTCTGTTCCGCACCGATCTCCCGCAACTTTCCATGTATATAATGAACAGAATTGGAGAACCATCACGCTCCTTGCTTCACCCAGTTGTGACATTAAACCATTCTCCCTCACCGGAAATAGTTTTTACTCTGCATTTACATGCTCTCATAGATCTTCGCAGGATGCGACATAATGCAATCACTCTATAGTTTCCACATCTATTTTATCTCCTTTTTTATATATGGGCAGATTGTTGCCCTACTCCATTCATCAGGCACCACCTTATCTCTCCAACACCTGTTCATCAGATTTAACATCCGTCTTGTTCCTTCACTCCCATTTCCTTCAGCATCTCCGAAACTATTCCATCTTCTCCGCGCCTTTCCGCTCTTCATCACCTTTCAACGTCACCATCATCTCCTCCGTGATCAACCACTCCTCCTCTCTCCCAGCCTCCAACAAATCAGGCTCTCGCAATCTCTCCTCCGCCACGCCCTCCACATTGTACAAATCCTCGAAGAATCTCCTCCATCTCTCGTCAATCTCTCTTTAGAATGAATTATTAAAACTTGTCAATCACCAAAAGTTTGAATTGGTGTCGAGCTTTTCCTGTAATTCTAAGCTACATTAAAAACCAGCTTTCTTACGCCTGTCACATCTTCTTCCAATTCGTTTCCGATTTTTTCCCAGGTGGTTTCCTTTTCCATCCTTTTCACTTTATCAGACTCTCGCCGAGCCTTTACATATTCTGTTCTCTCCAACTCACCTCTCGTTTTTATCCATTTCCTAAAACATCTCATCTTCTTTTGTACAGCAGTTTTAGCACGTTCTGTCCACCATGGTGTTTTTTTCTTTTTTGTTCCTCCCACCATTTTTATTCCCATCGTCCCTTACCAGCACCGCTTCCTTAAAAGTGTTCCAGCACTCCTCAACACTTTGTCCTTCCTCCTCTGCTGTAATATTGGTTTTTATTTGCCCGCTGATAGTTCTCTCACATCCTTGGCTCTTGATCCTTCTATTGGCACTCTACTTCTCAATCTTTCTTTTGGAACGAGGTAGATTTCTACTAACCATCATATGGTGGTCCGGATCTCCACACGGATGGTACACATCTTTACATCTCTAAAATCTCCTCTTATTAGTTAGTATCAGACTATCATGGATCTTCTCCACATACTCAACCCTTCTCTGTTTCATCTATACCATGCCACTTATGCTTTCTCTATAGCTAATATAACAGTGTTCATAACTGGTCAATCCATTCTGCAAACGAAATCTATAATCCTCTCCAGCTCTGTTTCTCTCGCCAACACTGAAAGCTCCTATGACACTCTCCACACCTCTTCTCTGTGTTCCATCATGTCCATTCAAATCTCCCATTATCACTATTCTTTCCGCATATGGTGCCTTATTTTTAATTTCCTGCAGTTTCCGATAAAACTCTTCCTTTTCAGCTTCAGTTCTTCCCTGTTGCGGTGCATACACCTGTACAACACTAACACCCATGTGTTCCATTTTGAGATTCCATCAAAACATCAATCATTCTTTCATCAATTTCTTTGATTTTTAACTCTGTGCCATTTCTTCCGTCAAAATCACTCCCACCCCATGTATATGTACCTCTCCACCACTGTACATCAGTTGATTTATTATGTATTGTTCTGCTTCCACTTCCCATGAGTCTCTTTTCCACAGACGCCCAAAATACCAACCTCCTTTCCAGCATTCAGCTCACCATCTCTCATCCTTTACAGGGTTCCAACATTCAGGGTAGCCATTCTAAGGCCTCTCCCGGAAGGATTTCCGTTACCAGGTCCTCTATCGCGCGGTCGTCTTCGTCTTATTAATCCATGGTTCCGAGGCAAAACAGGTTTCTTGAGCAATGTCACTTCGCCAGCGGCTTGCTAGGCCTGTCCTGGTTGCAGTTTTGGTCCACGGCTCCTTATATATATATTTCTGAACTACCCTCCTTGGAGGATCCTCCATCCGCCACCTGGGGGACGCGCCTGGTAGAGGTTAACTCCCCCCCAGGATATATATATATACTTATAGTATATATATATATATAATATATATATTATATATATATTATTAGATATATATTATATATTATATATATATATTATATATATTGTTTACCAAGTAATGATTGTAATTTAACAATATTTTACGTATTACATATTACTTTATGTTATGGTATGTTCAATTCTCTTAACTCATATATATATATATTATATATATTATATATATATATATATATATATAATATTATATATATAGATATATATATATTATATATTAATATATAATATATATATATAGGTCTGTTATAAAAAAGTACAAAATCTTCTTTAGTGTGTTTACTCTTTGTATATTATATATATATATTATATATTATATATATATATATTATATATTAATAATATATATATATATATATATTATAATTATAGATATATATATATATATATATATATATATATATATATATATATACTGTATATTATTAAATATATTATATATATATATATATATATATATATATATATATATATATATATATATATATATATATACTTTAATATATATATATATATATTATATATATATAATTTATATATATATACT
>JABUQX010066513.1:0-25000 GCA_015478945.1 Trachelipus rathkii | reverse complement strand
ATATAATATTTATAAAAATAGGTTTAGTTTTTTTTTCAATTTAATAACGTTTCAAAAGCGTTGGATAAAAATTTCTTTTTTTTTTTGGGGGGGGGGGGGGCCAATTTTTTCAAAAAGGGGGATTTTTAAACTTTTTGCAAATTTTTGTCTTTTGTAGTTTTTTTTTTTTTTGTAGTTTGTATTTTGCGTAAACGCTAAACAAAACTAACCTAACATAACAACCTACACGTACCTACCGAATTTTCAATATAAAGAATGTCAAAAAAATTTAGACATCTTTCATCAAATGAGTGAAAATCTGAATCAATCGTAGAAATTGGTTAAAACTATATTTTACCAGAAATAAGTGTTTGGGCCACACGAAAACCGAAAAAGGACACTGGGATTGGCTGACGCCCGCCACCAGTGTTGTGATCGTTCATTTGGGGTACTGTGTGTTGCAGTGCAAAATAATGGCTGCTGGTGCCGGTTGGTGGGTGTTGGTGCCTCTTACGAGCTTCTGGTGCAGTGCGTTAAATTGCCTTGTCCTCTGCTAACCCCTAGTTTGTGAACTTGACTATCTCCTGTGCCTGCCAGTCACGTCAGCATCATGTGAAGTCTGTCCTCACTTTCCTTTATCCTCGAAGGAAGATACTACCAAATGTCATCCTCGATTTCCCGGATCCAGCGTTAGTACTGCCTGTTAATAACAAACGTGATCATGGCTATGCCTTAAACATTAAAAAATTTTTGTGAAGAAAGTTTAAGATTATAACATTCATTAATTAAAATATGGTAATAATAATATTTTTTTAATATATTAATATTTGAATTTATGATGTTAAAAAGGTTAAAGAGAATATTTTCATTTACCATTTTCCCGATATCATTTAATGATTGGTTATTTGATACACCATTTATGCGGACCTTTTCCCAACGAATATGAAATGAATACAGGCAATAAAGAATGGAAGAAAGTAGAGCAGATACTAATAATTTGGATATAAATGAAATGAATGTATTCTTGACGAGGATTTTAAATATTTTCAGTTACAAGATCAATTAAATAGGCTTAAGATGCGTTCCTGAGACACTTTTGACTCGTCAAACAAGGATAATTTGAGGCGTTTTTTAACGACTATATGAAAAGTTGTGACGTCAGGTGACTTTGAGCATGAATAGATACATATCAGATGATGCTCATCCTCTGCATCGCTAAACTACCTAGACTTGAATTATCTTTGTTTAAAGCAGCGCTGATACTGGCAATGTTTTTGTAAGACAAAAAAATTATTTGTTTCGCGATAACAATTTATTTGATGGAGTTTCTTAAATTGCGTCTGATTGGCTAAAAGCTTCACCAATACAGTGATACCAGCATCAGTATGCTATTAATAACGAAGATAATCCCAAATGGTCGACAGGTCAAAAAAGGAAAAAAAATCTGGTTATTTAATTTTCTCTAACGAATCCAACAAAACTTAACCTAACACTAACCAAACCTACCTAACCTAACCTAAAACCTAATACCTAACCTAACCCTAACCTGTGAAGGAGAATATTTTGTGTGTCGTAGTGTCTGTCGACCATCTGAAATGATTGACAATTTTATTCCCTTAATAACGTAACTAATAATTGGAAAAGTGAGCAGAAAACGCAACTTCCCTATATATTATTTAATATACGGTTGAATGTCACATTACTCCTCTACCCAGTGCTCTTGATGGCTATTCCAGTTTGTTCTAGATGGATGACTGGCGTCTCTGTGCCCTGACGAGTGGGTTCAAACTTTTAGTCTCATGTAGCCCTAAGTGGTCAGACATTTGTTGATATAACTAATCTTAATAAAAATGCTGTATATAATTGATGTTAGTTACGAAAAATTAAATCTTTATTGTTTTGTATTTTTAAAATTTTTTGGCAACTTTGCTTATATTATTATTTTTTTATTTTGTTTTCATTATTTTTTCCCTCATTGCTTAATTATTTTATAATAGATATAAAAATGTTGGGCTAAATATGTGTTTTGGTATAATTCATCTGATCAGAATGAAGAAAGATTTAAATCATTAATGCATTATTAAAAAAAATCGATATAGGATTAACTTTTTCTACTGACCGATTTTAAGTTTTACTCTCTCTCTCTCTCTCTCTCTCTCTCTCTGCTCTCTCTCTCTCTTCTCTCTCTCTCTCTCTCTCTCTCTTCTCTCTCTCTCTCTCTGCAGACTTAAGATGTTGATGAGTTTTTCTATTTAAAAAAACGCATAATATACCAAATATATTTAAAAAAAAAAATTCGAAAGAAAATATTGTTTATGCTTTAATTTTTCTTCATACAAAACCCGCATTCAATTGTAACGATTCCGTTTATAACGTAAAGGTTTATCCACAACTTTAGTATTTATTTCAAATACGTTAGTTTTTATCCTTTAAGTTACATTATAAAATAAAATTTTCAATTTCTTTAATATGAATTTTTTAGGAATAAACTTAAATATATGAAAAAATTAACTGTTTAATTTTAATACTTAAATTTCAGAATACACTCTAGAAATGAAAGTGAAAAAGAAGTCGCGTTCTCTCTCTAAAGATAAAGCTAAAATGCTTTTGAAAGCTTCCAAAGGTTTGAGCGAAAAAGATATGCAAAAGCTGATTCGTAAAATAAGGAAGATTAAATCAAACAAAGGGGGGGATAAAAGCGATGATTCAATTTCATCTTCCTCATCTTCTTCCTCTTGCTGTTCCTCTTCTTCTTCAAAATCATCAACTCCTGGTCAATCCAACTCATCGATGTCAGAAACAAACAAAAAAGAAGAAACTATTCACGTCCAAAGACAAAAAATAAAATTGAAAGAGCTGCTAAATCAACTGATGAAGATGGAGAACATAGCCTACATCAAGATAACTGCCTCGGATATGACTATCACTATAAGAACTCTACACGTGAGTTTTAATTTATAAAATATTCATTTTAGTATATTTCAATTGGCTATTAAATAATTCCATACGATATATATATATATATATATATATATATATATATATATATATATATATATATATATATAAGAGAAGAAGTTTTATAGTTGTGGGAGCAGTTTTATATATATATATATATATATATATATATATATATATATATATATTTATATATATATATTATATATATATATATGGAAATGTTTGCCCTTATTTTTGGTTACTTAATAAAATTTATTACACATTTAAACACTTTTTATTACACATTAAATTTAAACTTTGATAGCACAATTATTAAAGTTTCGAAGTATACATTTTTATCTCTCGAACTTCAGAGTATATATAGATATATATGGCTACAAGCTTTCGCCTCTATGTGGGGAGGCTTCTTCAGGTAGATGGTCTAGCGAGAACGAAAGTCAAAGATCGAAAATTTAGACTGGCTATAAATTTTGAAGTTGGTTGGTTTTTTCTATTATTTTTTTTGTAGAAGTATGTATCCTTCATAACATTAAGCTGTATCGAGTCTATCTTAGTTTCACCTGGTTGTTTGTTGTAGTTTTCCCAATTTTTAATACAAAATGATTCAATTTGTTTTCTAAGATCGGTGTCAGAAGTATCGAAAATTTTGTTTATATTATTTACAGCAATGGAATGATTGTGGTTTGTTCTATGGAGAGTGAGAGCCGAATTTGTATTATCAATCCTGAGATCATATTTGTGTTGGTATGACCTTCTGGAAAAATCATTTGTTTCTCCAAAATAAGTCAGATTACAGTCTCTACAGGGTATGGAATATACGCATTCTATGTGATCGCTGTTTTTAATTTTTGGGGGGAGAAGAACTTTTTTTAAAGGAAACGTATTTGATTGAGTGAAATAAATTGTTGGAGGTGTTTTAATTTTGTACGATTAATCAACATACCTGAGGCATAACGCTATCTGTTCTCTTTTAGACAGGGATGGCAATTTTGGTGATTTTTTTGATTTTTTTAAAAAAAATCAATTTGTGATTTTTTTGATTTTTTGATATTTTTGATTTTTTGATTTAACGCATGTAAATATAATTTGCGTTACAAATTATATCGCGTGACGTTACGAATCTGAAAATAGAAAATAAAAAAATCAAAATCCCAAATTGATTTTTTAAAAAAAAAATCAAAAAAATCACCAAAATTGCCATCCCTGCTTTTAGATATCTCTGTCGTTTCCACTGCTAGTGCAGCAAAGTACTTTGCATCATTACTATTCGAAACCTCAGTAATTACCATCTGATACATTGTCATTAACATCTCATAATATATTACCTGATTCATTTTCCACGCGAAATGATATTCCTTGTCTTCCACTAAAAATAATATTTTTAACGATCGATTTTAACTTCAGTCGCTTTTTCACTGCTTGGTTTCTTCGATTATTGTCTATATGCCGGACTATATTAAAGGAAGATCCATTTGCAACCTTCGAAAAATTATCTGCCATCGCAGGGCAATTTTATGATAATCAGTTTTTTCATGGAGGTAATATTTTTCAGTTGCTTAATTTGATGTCTGCCTTTTCCAACTCAATCTTTACTAAAAAGCATACACAATTTGCAATAGGCGACCTTTGCATATTCAGAATAGATAAACCAGGAATATGAGCAAAGTCACTTTACGTGAAAAATTAAATTTCCGTCTAACATTTTTGTAAATACATAAATAGAAGATGAGCCCTGAAAACCTGCCACTGATATATACTATATATATAGTATAGATATATGATAATATATAATATATATATATACTATATATATATATATATTATATATATATATATATAAATTATATAAAGAAATATAATATATATATATATATATATATACACACAGAGATGGGCATCGTTACATGAAATTGGTTAGCGTTACTGCTACTCGTTACTTGAGAGAAAAGGGGTAGCGTTATCGTTACATCGTTACATTTTAAAATTCTTTGAAGCGTTACCGTTACTCGTTACATGTAACACGTTACTTTCGCTCAGTTTCGAGCTTAATAGTTTACAGTTTTGATACATGATCATATACATATTTACTGCTGAAGATTAAATCATTGGATTAACTAACAAGTTTTTAAACTTATTAAAAAAATGCCAATTTACAATATTATTAAAATAATAGAAATATTACAAATTTTAAAATTTTTCATTGACCAAGTAGTAGAAATATACAATTTTTAAAATTTTTATCTATTTTAAGTTTCCTTATGTAAACATAGAGCAATAAATGATATACATTTATTAATAAACGTAGAAGATTATCTCAATTGTGCGTCACTTTGAACCCTAGCTAGCCGATCTTCTTTTAACATTGTTTGATATTATTGGTATGTAAAATATTTGTAATTATATATTAATATTAATTAATGATACTATAATAATAATAAAAATTGGCAGTAATAATGTATTGTAAAGTTAGTATTATAATAATAATAATAGTGTTAATAAATGATCTATTTATAATATACTAATCACTTCATTAATAAATTGATAATAATTTTCTGTAAACCATATAGAGCATAAATAAAAAATTTAAAAAGAAAGGAGGTTAAAGATTTTATTTAGAGTAACTTAATTAATACATTACAAATATGAAGGAATTACCTTTAAGAATGTCTAGCCTTTCAAACATATTGGATAGCTTGGATCTCTTTGGGAGAAGTGAATGTGACCGCAAAGCTGAATAACTTATACGGGGCGATGAAGGTAGTGTAGGTATTTAGTGCAAAAAGAACTTTTTCTAACATAGGATACCTATTAAGTGACTCTAGGATCTTTCGTTTATCCGCTAAGGTATTTTAAGCACTTCTAGTTAGTTCATCTTTATTAATGCACGCGGGTGATGTAGATGAACAAACTCTTCGTTTTCAAAAAAAGTAATCTGGACTGTTACCTCCAGCCAAATCCGTTACTTCGTTAGGCTCTTGAGATGTATTTGCTGAACCTCATTTCTACAGCACGATAGGCATTATCCTTGATACTTTTCCTATTATATTCGGGGTATTGGCGAGCCATTTGATTTTGTGGTTAGGATTAGAAATAGATGCCAGAACTGCGGTGTTGGCCGAGATATGCAAACTAAGAAGCTCCCGAAATCTATTCTCGAAACCTGAAGCTAATGCTGTAAGGAGAGGATGAACAATGCCTAAGTAGAGACGTATTTAAGCGATTAAATTTTTTTTCAATCCCTAGCAATGTTGGAAGCAAAGTTCCATAAAAACAGCTTTTATCACCCTGTACCTGTAGCCTATCTAATGCAACAGCAGTTGGTTGAAATCCTAAAATGTACTCTTCAAGAAATTCAATTTCAATGTCTTTGAAGCCATGGGAGTGGCTGGATAAAAAATGAAAAAGCAAAAAGTTTAAAGACTTGCGAAAACTTTACTGTCATTAAAGAAACCAATCCCTTTTTTTTCCTCAAATTAAAAAACTGTCTGTTAATTGAACTGGTGCTACGGTGTTTAACAAGTAACATTGAAAGGTCTTTTAGCACTCTTTGAGGAGTAAATACTTGGCTAAGAAACACAATAAACGAAGACAGGCTTATTGGACTATGTAGGATGAGTATTCATAGAATATTAGTAAGTAAAAAATAAACGAATTGGAAATCGAAATTCGCTGAAAAAATCCAAGGCGTCTAATGCTAGTTTAGATTTAATATTAGTTACCACTCAGGACTCAATACTCGCCAACCCCATAAATATTACTTTACCTCTCTCAATAAGATATTTTTTTTTACTCACCTCGTGACTCATAATTTTTTTTAACTAAAACTGTTGTAGATTTGTTATTTTATTTATTTCATAACCGAAATAACTTTTTTATATTATTATATTTTTTATTAGCCTTTGAAAAGGAAAAATATCTGGAGTTTAACCCAACCCAATCCGTCTATTGATCATTCTGCAGCAGAGAAACATAAATCACTCAACCATGCTAGCTCCTAAGTCAAATCCTTCACACACGCGACACACACACACACATACAACACATATATATATTATATATATATATATATATATATATATATATATATATAATATAATAATATATATATATATATTATATATTATATAATATTTATATATATATATATAAAATATAATATATATAAATATATATATATATATATATATATATAAAATATATAATATATATATATATATTATATATATATATAAATATATAATATATATAATATAGATATATTACAATTTACAACCGTTTCCCAGAAGGGTCAAGACCCTGTCAACGGGGCCAGCACTCTCTGAATCTTCCTCTATCTTCCAAAAACTCCATCTTTCCCTCAGCTCCTGGCATACTCGCCCAACGCATGTCTTCTCAATAGATACCTCCCGAGATTTCCCATCTCTTCCTAGGTCTGCTCTGCGCATGTAGGATCTACAGTTCCTCCGGTCGTCTATCTCCCACCTATCATCTCTATCCTCGACGTAACTCTCCACCTCGTGTGATACCTCCAGGGGGAACACAACTACCATGCAATCTCAGCCTGTGTGGCGTATAGTGACCGAATCTTTCTGTGTCTAAATATCTATCCATACACGTTCTCACGCCCTCATTGCTTATTGTACTTCAGTTTCTACTTCTGACTTAACTATGCTCTTTAATCCACTACGTCTCTATCTCAATCAAAGCACTATCTATCCCGAGACCTGCAATACACTCTTTAACTATCCTCACATATCTTTGCGGGTATCTCCAAATAGATCTTTATTCACATTCACACAATACAATCATCACGTAACAAATTCACTCTGATGCTTCACCCACCCTTTCCAAAGATCACCACGTTTCTCCAACATCCAACGATCTCTAGTTGCTAATGCGTTTCTATATCTCGACAGTTGCCCATCTCAGCACTGATCGGTCTTACGCTCGCGCGAGCGAATTAACCTGTAGCGTCTTTGGATTCCGACTATTGAGACTGTGACGTAGGCTGCTTGTAGCATTTATTCCTACTCCAGCTCGTTCCAAGTATTTACGTCCCAGGCCGCAGTACCAGGTACAACAATATTATCTTTTCCGCACTCTCTGACTTATCCTCTCGATCCCCTACCACCTTCTCAATTTCAACTCCTTATTATCCAGCTGAACCTCCGCACTTCCAACTCCCCACTCTTCTTGCAAATTAATTAATATGTACGAACCGCGCATCTCTCCACGCGTCCTGGTGGAGAGACAAAACATATCATCTACCTCTCTCAACCTGTAGTTATTTCACCTCTTCGCTCCAGCTACGCTACAAGTTACATCCAAGACGCAAAATTCTTATGCTATTAATAGTGGGAGAGAGATCTCTCTCACTCACTTATCATTCTTGCAAGATTTAACTCCATGAGTATACTAGATACAAATCAAATTGGTGACAATATGACAAACACGCTTATTCCTTAGTATATTATAAACCCCTAACTGTTCTCACCTTATTAGAACCTATTTCTATATTCTCATATATTATACTGTTACTTTATACATTTAATCATTTATTATATTATATAAATATATATATATAATATATATATTATTATGTGCATATTATATTATATATAAAGTGATGGAGCCCTTACAAACTTTACTACCTACACTTGAGCATATATCGTTATCTCACAGCCACTCTCCAATAGTCTCTCTCTTAATATACACTTGAGAATCGAATAGACTTTATCGTTAGATCTTATATGTAAAGGTCATTAAATATATGTCGATTTTGAGGTTGAATTCCTACATACCTTTTCCATAACGTAATTTCTCACGATGAGTCGAACAAGATAAGAGCATCTCGATCTGTAAGTATTTATCTGTTCTTATCTTATAATCCGTGGCTAGCTCTTCTCACCCTAGTGTATCATGGGCTCTTAACTACGTATTCTATCAAACCTTAATACATCATAAATTCTCTCATTATATGTGAGGTTTTTGCCAGTAATGCGTTCAACAAGGAAATCCTCTTAGTGATTAGGTTTTGCAGTCTTTTGTATTTATCTTATTACATTGATTCGTTATTCTCAGCTTTATTTGAGTTGGAGTGGTGGCACTATAATGACTTCCTCATCCTTCTGGTACTTCACTCTCGTATCTCTCTAAGTAATACACTATGTGTAACAGTTATATCAGGTATGAAGACAATCATTCTTGGTCTCGAATATTTATGCTACTCCGTCACCTCGTATTCTATTTATGCTAAATATCATGTGATTGTCAGATGACTATCCTCAGTCGGTCACCCCGTTGAGTTGCCGTACCGTACATTAGCATTATTAACCAGCGTAGGTATACAGAGCCACTCTAAGGATTATATTGCAGAGTGTCTCTCCATAGGTTATCTTCCTTCCCTCTCCTCATCTTCCTCTCCCTCACTCAGGCTGCGTGTGCTCCACAGTATCCACGGCTGTCTACACTCTGCGTAGTGATCAATCCACACATTTAATGAATCAAGTTCAAATGGAATCTACACTATCCTGTACCATCTCCAATGTGCCTGTTTGTGTCTATTTATGAGTGTCAACTAGATAAGACCTTGCTCTCTCTTGTATATATTACTTCTGAGTGTTTCATCATCATATGTTCCTTCTAGTTATATATCCGTCTGTGAGTGATGTTTAGCACAGTCTTAGATATCCTTCGCTTGCGCTGTCTGTCACCGTACCCGAATCATACCAGATTCATTGTGCTATGTGCGATCCATAGTCCCTAGCATAAGTGAGCAAGCCTCCCTCTCTTGAAGCTGGAGAGACATACATTTTGACACTTCTTCTAGTCTAGATGGCATCAGATAATGCATTGCAACGGTCCCACCATACAGATACCAGCGTTGAATTTATGGCACGGTTCTATTTTACTATTCTCTACTGTTTTCACAAAGTATTGCGTTTTTGCGCTCGCCTTTCAATCTCGTCCTGCCGTTCTACTCATATGGCGAGGTTACACACAACCCTTTAGCGAGTGGCTCGATGGCTATTTCACTCGTTCGCGTCAGCGTACCCCAGTGATCTTATCTTGCCTAGAGTCTCTTCATCTTCTCATGCGTGTGTGTACTCTCTCTCTTCACTTAAAGCCGTACTGATGATAATGGTGTAGAGATGAAGAATAGGAAGCTCGGTGGCGGTAAGGCTGAGCTTTCTTATGTCGAGGTCTAGGTCTCAATATAACTAGTACAGTAACTAAAGCACATTCACTTATACATGTTTCGCATTGAGCGTGAGAGAACCATGGCCTTGACGCAAGGACTTTACCGCGCGCATATTTATAACTAGGAAGAGAAAGGGAGGAAAACGATATGTGATTGTAAAAGTGGCTGAAGAGAGTATGAAATCGCGTTAACCATAATACAAGAGTCATCGAGTATGTGTGAGGAGTGACAAGATAAATAGATTGCAATATAAGAGAAGTGAATAAATAGAAGAGTTAAATAAGAAGATAGGTCTTAGCTATAAGTACAGATAGGATGAAGTATAAGAAATGAATGTATTGTATTGGGGGTCAGAAAGGAAGAAGATATTTAGACTGGCAAAAACATAAGAGGATCAAAGAGGAAAGTGTGAAAACATCATATATATAAGTATATATATATAATATATGCAGGAGTGAGGCCGTGTGTATAGTTGTTGAAAATTTAGTCAATAGACACAAACCACGGAAAGTGAGAGATGCCGACGGGATACCAGGATATCCGCTGAGTAACGTTCATAAAGATATCGCAGAGCTGCGTATACACCTGTGATATTCCCAGCGGGCGAGAGAGGGTAGGCTGAGTATATAAAGAGCATTTCGTCGAGGGGATGAAGCGATGAGAAATAAATAGAGAGAGAGAGAGAGGAAGTTATATTAATCGGATCTCGGAGTCTAAAATGAGACTGGAGGTGGCTCTGAGAGCGATAAGGAACGGTAAGGCACCGGGTGAAGATGGGATACCCATAGAATTGATAAAAGAGGGAGGAGAGAAAATGAAGAAGGAAAATTTTGAAACTGTTTAATAGGTTATAATAATAAGAAATATGTAATTCTGATATAGAGGTAGTTAAAATCTACCAAAATGATTTCTTGTATTTATAGTCAAAATATATATAGCTACCAATATATAAGGTGAGTATAAAAATAGTATGATAGCGAGAAGAGAACTGCTGTCACATAACCAGTAATAACAAGCTTTACTCTGTATATTGTTACAAACATTGAATGGAAACGCATCTGGGCAAGAGAGAGACAGAGTGAGTTGATTTATATATTTATATCAATAGTTATTTGAAAAAATGAAAAGATCGAAAATATATTTATATTTCGATTTTTCTTCTGGGTTGATATATACAGCCAGTACTGGGGGTGTTTTAGCTTTAAAAACGTAGCAGCAGTGAGAATATATTGTTCCATATATGAAAAACCAAGAGCAGTAGAACACCGAGGTAACGGTGGTTAAATCTCTGGGCCGGCCTGATATCTCCGCCTTCTATTACACCCCCACCTCTACTCTGGCACACGAGTATATAAATGATGATGGGGAATTGGGTCGGCGACAATTACTTATGCATCATTACTATCGATATTTACATATATAGCTTGTTTCATGAGAATCTAAACGAAAAGCTCTCGTTTCAGTGTTTCATTATAGATATGACTCTTAGTTTGGTTAATGTTACGCCATAGCTCAATCGTAAGATGATAAAAAACGAGATATAATATCTGCTATATTAGTAGTAAAATTAAAATTAAAAAATGAAAATTGGTTAGAAAGTGATTGAAGAAGAAACACTGAGAGTAATTAAGAATATTCTACCAATAAAGCAAAATAGTGATAGTCAAAGATATCGATGCGCGCGAATACTGAGAAATGATAAGGTAGAAATTGGATCCGACCAAAATTTTCATCAATCGTGTGAGATAACTAGTGGGTATTAACAATCAGAGGAAAGTTCGTGTTGTCAGTTGTCACCAATTTTGTTTGTAATCGTATCTGGATTAGTGATGAAATGTAAATAAGTATCGATTGAGTTATAGCGATATCGATAAAGCCAGATTTTCGGTATATACGAGTGAAATAATAAATATTAGCTATATGCAATTGAAAATAGACTGGTGAGTGAGCGATAACAAAAATAGGCTAAGATTAGCGAAAAGAGGTGAGACCAAATATGTCGACTTCGCCAAGCGAAAGGTGTTCCGAATGTCTACCACTCTTGCAAGTTTTGAGCCACTATAAACATTTCTGAGTATAGTATGCTCAAGAGCTTAATAGTTACAATAAACTAATAGTCCATTATAAGAGATTACATTATTTTATCATTATGGTGTATTTTTGTATTGTGCTCGCAGTGAGTTCAGTAGAGAAGAAGGAGGAATAGCCAGACTAATAGGGTCCGGACTGAATTATTATCAAGAGGAACAAAAGATGGAATGAGCACATGATAGAGATATAATTATTAGGTGGGAAGAGTGATTGTTGGACAGAAAGAGAGGGAAATGTATACAAAAGAGATCATATGAATACCTAAAGTGGGCCCACACGTATCTAACCTGCGCGGCGAAGCAGCAAGTATCACCAGAGCAGATTGTAATTCTAACATACTTAAAGATAGACAAATTATGATGTTTTGAAACAAGCCTTACTAGTGCGTTATGACTTAACTGTGTGTTATAACATCGATTATTTATATTACTATATGATGTATATAACAGACATGGAGTACGAAAACAAAGAGAGGTAGATAGTATATAAGAATACTATTACGGCAGTATAATTATACGTTTATGAAGAAGCTAGATAATGTGAGTGAGAAAATAAATAGTACTTAAAGTAATGAATCAGAACTAAGAGTAAGAAAATACGATAAGAATATAAGATAGAGGAAGTTAGCGTGAGTTAGATTGAATGGCTATTATATTTGATAATAATATATGAGAATGTCAATATCATAGCCTTAGATTCTCTGAGTAATTGTTAGGATGCCCACTCGTGAGAGGAGGGCAATGTAGTGCTAAAAAAAACACGAGAGTAGAACATCAACAATAAAGAAAGAACTGGAGAGGTAGATGCGATTGTATATCCTGGAGAGAGAAACTTCAGCGGTACAAAGAGAGAACCCAAAAAACCTTAGAGAGAAAAGAATAATAATCCGGAAAAGGAACTCAGATTTTGTGAATAAATAACTCCAAAAATAAGTGATAGTGGAATACGTTATCTCATTCCCAATACGAATATATAATGAAACCATGCAGTGATTACCCATAAAAAAGATACGTTTTCCTTTATATCGTTATTCAATACTGTAGGGAAACTTTAAGCATGTCGATGAGCTAGACAAGTTAGAAAATAATAAAAGAATTGAAATTAAATATAAAAATTAAAATACATTTCAGAGAGCCCTACATATAGTTATAGTGTAAGTTTTTGGTAGGTCAGGGTCAGATTACCAAAGAGATGATAAAATTAGAATATTCCCCAGTCTAGAAAAAAGCAGTCTATTGCCTTATGCATAGACGTTTCCGCCGCTGATGTGCGTGAGGGGTCTTGACCCTGTGTCCCTGGGGATATCGCGCGCTTGAGTTTAATTCGACTTAGTAACATATGAAAAGAAAAATATTGGGGATCAATGATACTGGGGATAACGCGATATATATATATATATATATATACATAAGGATAATGCATAAAATTTAAGGGAACGAGAGAATTATCGTAAATGAAACATTTATATATTAATTTATTATATTTTTTATATCAGCACATTTATTTTATTTCTTTTCAGTTTCCTCCATACTACCAATAGTAGCGTATAGATTTACAAAATATAAATGTATTCAGTATTTTACTATAATATACGTAGCTTAATCATAGTTATTAAGATAACATACGGACAGTCATATCTGAGGTATGAATAGATTAATATTCCTATAATAATATATATAATATTAATAATATATTATATATTATATATATATATATATATACATATATATTTAATATATATTATATATATAATATATATATATTATATATATATATATATATATTAATATATATTAATATTATTATATAATATATATATATAATATATATAATATATATATATATATTATATATATTATATGTTTGTAGTGTGTGTAGGTGTATATATATATACTATATGATATATCAGCAGGGTGTGGTGACGTTCGCAGTGCAATTTAAATCCGCATATGTATCTGGAGGAAGTTACGCGTAAAAGATCACAAAAAAAATGAGTTATTGCCGATTGCGAATATTTGAAAATGTGGATTGTATAATTTGCGATGTTACAGTAGGACTTTCGCTCATTACATGCATTCCGCAATTAGAGGAACTACCAAAAAAAAATGTGGAGTTTCAGTGGAATGCCAAAATTTATGGTCTACAAATTTTTACACGCGTTGTTGCCATCTTTAGTTACGTACTTATGACTAGACAAGCGAACGGACGAAAGAGAGATCGGTTTTTTTTTTTTTAATATTCTCTTATGTGTATTTTTTCGCATTATACGGATCAATGTTATTAAACAGGTTATCTGTTTAGTCCCTGAATGTAAAAATAAATTCAAATATATATATAATGAAATATTTGGGAAGTTATTAAAAAACTATTAATCGACACGATTGCTCAATTATATCGCTGAATATTATTAGGTATACTCGATTAGTATCTATTATATAATATAAGTAACAATTAAATCGAGAACTATATGCTAAAGCTCGTAGCACACGAGCTTTTTTCTTATTAATAGCAGACGTATATTATTCTTCCAAAACAAAATTAGAATAATTTATTATCAAGTTTTGGCCTCGTGAGACACTATCTGATTTTTGATATTTTATCACTGAAGGCGGTGAGTAAAAAAAAAGGTAACATTTTTATGTGCAAATAATATTCGCACAGAGTGTTTGTCTTTTATATAAAGAGTAATATTACTGTGTATATAATGTGCGAGCTATTATCTGGTATTAATTATGTAATACAAGTACTGCTCTAGAAGTATCTATCGTAAAATAAAGCGAGAGTTAACTAAGGATATATTACTTAATATTCTAAGTAATTACCTAATTACTTAACGTGAGAATAAAACTTATTGTATATGACGCTTTGGGAATAAAAATTGTTAAACAGGTGTCATTTGGTTATGCATGAGACGATATTCTCCATCTATCAAAATTACATTTATAAGGTTATTTCTCAAACCTATCAGTTTATATTATATTTTTTATTATAATACAATAAATATCTATAATAATATATTATTCTAATATGATTACCATATTATTACCTCATCTTTTAAGTATCGAAAGTGTTCACCACCAACAATCTATGCTCCAAAATATATAATAGGCCTGTCTCTTCTAGAGAGCCTCTGGACTGACAGCCTCTGTGTGGCTGGTGCACTACAAGGCGCCAGCTTCGAGCATTCGTTTCTCAGCATGCCCGTGTCGCCGTCAACATTACATAACGGCATACGCTAATAACGTATCAACATACAAGCCTCGTGCAATGTTTAAGATTACCTCTTGATTCCTTAGAGGGACACAGTTAATAAACGGCGCCGTGGGCTGCCGGAAGATGACCATCCTATGTGTTTTTACAGAAACAAATTTTATTACTAAACAGAACAATCGATGTAGTTGAAAATGTGTATAATCTTGGCACGAGACAGAGATATATTAATAGAGAGTAATTTTAGTTATATGGCCTTCTTTAGTGTATATTTAAGGATGCTAAAATATATCTAGTCTCTACGATTATATGCTATTAACAACTAGAAATAACATAATAGTACTTTTAAATAAAGCGTGTATTGCTTTTGTTACAATTTTTCAGTCTTGATGTCCTGACAGGTCGCCCGCACCCCCGGCCCTGTTCTCCATGTCACTCATATACTCCATGATTACGTACTCATGTGAAATGTTGAAATATTTGATTTTCTTTCAATTGCCGAAGACAGTTTCACGAGGTTGATTTATGCCACAACGTGCTGCACTATCGAGTGAATCTTTCTGTGCAACGCCAAGACCATAGTAATCTTGTACCAGTCCATCGATAAATTATGAATAAACATATTAGATAGAATACTTAATACATTTTGGTACTCTCAAACATCGAGAAGTCTTAAACAAGCAGGTAATATAAATAAATAAGCTTTTTTAATTGAAACTTGTTAGCTTATATTATATATACTATATATCAAATACATTGCTAGGGTATATATTGATAAAAAAAATTATTATAATTACGTACTTATAATATTTAACTAAATACTATACGTTCTCTACATTTAATATATATGGCAATTAGTTATTAATCTCATCTACTACTTACTATAAGTCAATTAGCTTCTAAGTGTATTTCGAGAATTAATTATATCTATGATAAGTTTTTCAGAAATTAGGCTTTGCGTATATATTTCCCGAGAGCTAGGGCAAAGAAATATCTCCTACTAGGACCGATAATAACTATCCGCTATCCGGCGGATAAACTTTAATCATATCGGCGCGGCATGATCACCTGATGTATATGTCTCCAAAAAACATATTGGCCTACCGGACCACATAAACGTGTGCATCACAGTATAGTTGCCGGTCGAGTGACCAGCCCATGTAAACCTCAAATCACTAGAATATATATATATAATTATTAGTATATAAATTAATATATAAATTATAATTCATAGTATATAATGCTTAATCGTGCTGTTACAGTAAATTGATATATGAGTCTAATGATACAAATAACATTACTACAAAGATAGTACCTAATCCTAGTATATATATAATATATAAGTATATAATTATAGATTTATTATTATGGATTGCTGTCAATAAGGTAGGGCCCAATCATTGCTTCGGCTGAGCCCAAATTTTTCCCCCACCCCTAAGGAAAGTGACAAGTACATCAGTATTTCTATTATATTTTCCGTCCCAATTTTGTGAATAGTTGAAAAAAGCAAACTATAGCTTCGTGAGACGCTCGTTAATATAAAAACGTGCTCATTTTCTCGATCGTTTTTCTACCCTGACGTCACTGTATTGTTAACATCTTATTAAAGAATTTCATATTATAAATATATAATATATAATGCCGCGTAGACATTTTTCCTTATTATAATTCTAACCCTTATTCTGAGCACACTTTTAGTTTCAGAAAAGACTTCAGAACTTTTCGACCTTAATGAGCTATCTAGCGTGGTAATCCACATGAGGCGAAATACACGAATGGAGAAATCATATCTTTCTAAACGAACCTACTGAACTTATATCCTAACTACACATTCATGCTGGCCTTCTCGCGCCATCTCATCTATCCCTACAAAGACTCAGAAAATATCCTATGCTTGACCACTACCTATATCATTTACACTCCTGTCCAGCGCCCTGATACCTAGGTCTTTTATCATAAAAAAATGGGCCGCGAATTACCTTGTTGCAGCCCAATACTTTCTTTGCGAATAATGACGTCCCACATTCAACTAAAATAGCCTAATTCTACTCACGAGAGGACAACTTCTATAACAATTGTAGTGTTCTTGATAATACCCACTGAATAACCTTAGCCGTTATGTGTGATATTAACTAGTGGAAACCATTAGACATCTCTACTTTAAACATATCCTTCTTTCCAGAACTAATACTGATTCAGGTATTCTCAGATTAGTAGCTGTTTCTTGTAAATGTTATATTATAATCTCAAACATCTTAGATATACTTATTACCATTTATGTCACAAAATCAATGCCTCTTAAATTGCCGCCTATTTCACTTTCATTCGTTTATATTAGTAATTATATTTTTAATTTGAGCTGTACCTAAATGCGAACCTTGCAATTTATTATTTACTATTAATTTAACAGAAATATTATTTGTCACTTATTCTATTGATTCGGATTTCCATTAAAGAAGTATATCAAGGTCATTTTTGAAACTTTGATATAGATCCTTATATCCATATTGAGTGTTCTTATTAACTTAAGATCGGTAGCATTCAACTTTTTACGTAACTTCATCTAGTGTACCAATAACTTATAAAAATCATATCATATTTAAAGGCCCCTTATAACATTTAACCATAATACATTTAATATTAAACTTACCACTTTTTTTATATAATTAATATTATAATAAATTTATAATTCAATTATTTAATATAATAATTATAAATATATATCATAAATATTTAAACTTGTTATATATCATATACCTAAATAAAATATAAGTCAACAATAGTTAAAAAGAAATGAATCGCTGCTATATAGGGTGTATATCAAAGTGAACTGCTATAAACAATTTAATAGCATTAAATCTATTTCTTAACGTATTATTAATATGAATATATAATAATTTAAAATTAATATAATGTAAAACTAGTGATCCAATAAGTAAGTGAAACTGAATTGTGGAATAATTTTGTTCGCCATTGTTAAATTATGTGATACGGATACATTGCATTTCCCTGACACATTAATCAATAAGTTATCTCATCTTCCAACAGAGTAAATGTATGATCCCTTGCGAGGTTGTCCACAGCCGTAACTTTTCCATATGAGAATCTTCTTAATCCAAATTTCTTCAGTGTACTACAAGTTACTGTGTAAGTCATTTTCCAAAGGAATATGTGTGTTTTGAGGTTCACACTGTTTACAGTATTATTTTATGTTTATCTCATTCTCATTATCCAATATATGTGATTTGACCTCTACAAGAAGCGTTCATATCATAAAGTAATCTTAGGTTAAAGAAATGTGGTCGAAAATTACACGGAGATGTAGTATCTGCTGTTATGTGAATGGAATAATGGGTTATAAAGTACAATATGCTATGTTTTGTTCTGTTCTCAAGATAAATCCTAAAATTGTGAGAAGCTCTTAAAAAATTCTCATGTTCTGTTTGTACATATATAAATATATGTAGTATAATTATACCGATCAATGTATCTATAAAAAATACTGAGTATATAAACTCTAATATAAGCTCTAGTAATACTGTGATGAGCGAATATATATAAATAACGTTGTACATTAGTATATAACGTATATATATAAGTATAACTACTGGATAACGCATTCAAAATATTAATTTTATATATAATTGTTAAACAGATAGATATATATGAGTTAACTCATATATAGATATATATAATAATAATATACTCATTTTATATTATTCTAACACTCTCATAAACGAGTTTAGCCCTTACATCTAGTGTCATCTACTCGAATGGGTAAAACGACTAGATATCTATCTCAAAATCAATATCGAAATTCCAACCGGTTCACCTTGCATCCTTCCTCTCATCTATGTACTGAATTTATAATGCTAAAGATGCAAAGAAAAAGCCGTTCAACGCCTATATATAACTTGCTTTGGATTAGATCAGTAACGATGCAAATTGTACAGCTTACTTGAGTATACATAATGTTTGGATACTTATCGATGGTCTCTTGATCTAAATTATGTTTCGATTTATATAAGATATCATATATAAATTTTATCCAACGTTCTTTTTCTAAATAAATATTTTTATTTAGAAATTATCAGGTATATGAAAACTAATGAAGGGATAAATTCATTTTTATAACACTGAATAGAGAAAAACCTATTGAACCTTTGCAATAAAATAGTTCACGTGTTTCTTGATATCTTTATTTAATATCTGAAGCTTAATAGATACTTATTATTATGCAATGAGCTTTCTGAAAATATGGACTTGAGATATGAGTTATAATAGATTAGGGGTAATTTAAGTTGTATATGTTTATATTCCTATATCGAACAGGGTATGTTCACGAGTGGTTCTATTCATTCTTCTTCTTCATATCCATTTATCTTGCATACCTTTTTACAAAACATATTAGATGCTTAGACAAGTGTTAGACAGTATTTACAACGCTTAATGTGTATGTTAGACCTTCTATTTAAGGCTCCATTAATCCCCTGTTTAAAATAGAATTAATATAAACGGCACTAGCTGGTTATTAGAGTCTATTATATCCACTTGTCCTAATATGAGATGAAAATGTCATCTCAATTCTCGCCCTTATTTGAGCATTTATTATTTGTTTGTCGTATTGTGTACAATATTTTTATATCAGATATCAATGTAATTTGTAATGGTTAAAAATAACGCTTATTTAAGAAGAAAGATCTCTTAGATATAATGCACAAATCAATATAACCAAAATAGATATAACATACAACATACCGATCGATAGAGTTACTGAAAAAAACATTCGAAATTTAATAGCATATAGTGTCGCCTGTGACGAGTGGAGTGTCAAGATAATTTATTGTTTCCCGAAAGGTTTGTGACGTGCAAACATTGTTGATGGAGAGCTGATTTCGCTTATAAAGCAACTTACAGCCCGAGTGCACAAATATACATAAGAACCTATATTACCATAGCATATAACAAAGAACTATGGAGTATCACAAAACGCGTACTACTGCAAGTTGAGAGAAATTCGATTTCACGTGCGCCTGATACATACATGTAATATTCTTTCCAGTGTGAAGAACAAGGAGTATCATTATCAGCCGCCGACAACCGACTCATGGACATCTCTTCAAAATAATAATATGATACCATGTAAATCGTGCACGACCCCAATGCATCAGCATTGGTAAGTTACTGAGGTTTCGAATAGTAATGATGCAAAGTACTTTGCTGCACTAGCAGTGGAAACGACAGAGATATCTAAAAGCAGGGATGGCAATTTTGGTGATTTTTTTGATTTTTTTTTTAATTTGAAGGAAATAGAAAGTGATCAGCTTGTTTTATTGTATTTTCAAAAGATGGTATTGTCAGCAATCAAGAAAATAAATATTCACCATGTTCTATAAATACGTTGATATAATTATAAGGATTGCATGGTGGTTTTGTAAACAATCGCCGACATTATTATTGGAGTATTGCACGTCGCACAGCTGGTTCCTACGGAGAGTCCAAAAAACAATTCTAAAAAAATATACATATAACCTTTACACCACCGAAGTCCGTATATATATATATATTCACAGAAGTTGAATAATTATATTAATATTATAAAAAAAAATCAAAAATAATAATTCACCATAGATAATTGCTCTAATACACCTAGTGAGTCTAAAAAGAGATACAAGATATAAGTCAGTAATATGCTCATCAGTATGTATTGATTAATCGTATACCAAAATTAAAAATACAACCTATATCCAACAATTTATTTCACTCTACAATCAAATACAGTATTTCCTATTATATTATTAAAAAAATAATAGTTCTTTTTCTCTCCCCAAAAATTAAAAACTCGGATATCATAGAATGCGTTTATCGTATACCATGCCCTATACCCTGTAGAAGATGAAAGTGAATGACTTAGTAAATCTGACTTTATATATATAAATTATTTAGTAGGTGAGTAATAATAACAAACACGTATTTTTTCAGGAAAAACTGAAATTGTTTTTCTAAAAACATTAACAAATCGATAGAGAACCTTATGATGTAATCGCAAAGCTTATTTACTATCATATCAAAATTGCGAGTCCCTCTATCTCCACACAAATCTTAAACAATACATCAAGTCAATACTGGACTTAAAGACCAAATAATTCGACCCCGCAGTGTGGATGTCATTCTTTGGCGAATGTCGTATATACAGGACATAGTTTTTCCCAAGTCTGTTAGGTAACACTATTAACGTCGAGTGCGAGAGTATTTGTATATCTATCAGATATAAAACACAAGATTCACCGGAAAGACATCTATTTCTGACAGCGCAAGACTATTGTAAGTGAGAATACAAATTTAATCAATTTTGTATTAAAAATTTGGTAGGACACATCAAATTACCCAATATCACAACACATGTAGGCGAGCACAAAGATGAGATTCTCAAAATAACAGCTTGAGATGTTTGATATGAAGATAACATTAAACTCCTACATAAATAATAATTTAAAATAAATAAATCAATACTATACTTACAAAATAATTTACGTTTACTACGAGCTGTGACCATCTAACCTGTGAGATAGAAGTCACTCCCTCACTAATAAGAGGCGAAAGGGGGCTTTATGTTATAGCCTATATTATATATATATATTAATTTTAATAATATATATATATACTCTGAAGTTTAAATAGTATATTAAAAAAGGTTTAACGTAACTTTAAATATGCTTTATCCATTGCTGCTATTACATAAAGTTATAAATTAATGTGTAATAAAAAGTGTTCAATTAAAATGTAAAAATGAAATAATTTATTAAGTAACCAAAAATATGAGGGAGGTCAAACATTTAATTATAATAATAGAGTATATTATAATATATATATATATATTATATTAATTATACTATATATATTATAATATATATATTATGGACAGCTTCTTCCGCTTGCAATCCAGAAGCTTCCTGTGAGAGTTCTTAAATATATTGCACATTGTATAAATTCCTATTGCAAATGAATTATACGAAAGGCAAACATTGAGATCTGCCAAGAGATAATCATGCTCGATTTTACGAAATGCGATGGTACTTGAGTTGAAGTATTGACATGAAGTACTTGAGTATATCACTGATGAAAAGTTTATAATAATAAATATCACACCTAATCATAACATCTTGATTACCCTATTGTTTATTTCCCACAACTGGGTGATTTAGGTAAGCTAATGCTCAAACCAAGCACTACACTTGAAATCCGAAGGCATGCATGAGTATTCCAAAGGACAAATAATAATAGTTAACGAAACTCATATCATTAATACATAATCTACAGATAGATATCATATGGTGTGAGTAGAGGAAAGTAAGATGCGAGGAAGTGAAAGTACAGACATTAATTCGCAAAAAAATGACGGGGATCGATATGAGAGAGTCAAGGTATAAGTGGGCACTGATAGCTCCAGTTACATTGACTGTCGACAAACGCCTATCATCATATATATCCGCTACTCAAAGAGAGTTTTTCGTCGTAGGTGAAAAAATGAATGCACAGATATAGAATTCACTTCACAAAAGTATATGGTAGTTTATAATACGAATCAACATTTAAGTTTCATAGTTTTTATTTATCATAAAGTTACCATTTTATCGCTGAATATTATTCCTATTATAAAGCACCACAATTATTCAAAACTTATAATGCACAATTATATTGACACAATTAAGAGTGTACTACAGCTCCCTTACACACAACAATAGCTCGAATAATTACGACTAGTCTCAGATGATCTGAAATGCGTAATATTACAATAGCTATTATCTTATGTGAGATATAAGAAGAGAGATGGCCTAATCTTTTGGTAACACATGATGAGATAAATTGAGATTCTGTTCTTCATCTCTCTCGCTCTTATCTCCTTCTACTCGTGGTGAATTCTTCCTCGTCGATGCACTTCTGCGTGCTTCTCATTGTTCGTCTCTCATATACATCCTTCATTTACATCTGATATCTCTCACTATCTCTCTATCATCTATCTCTTTCTCTCTCATCTCAAATCTCATTGCTTATTATTATTATTTAATTATTATAATTAGTATTTATTTAATTATGATTATTATTAATTATTATATATTTATATATTATTATTTATTAATATTATTATTATTATTATTATTATTATTATTATTATTACTTATTATTATTATGATTATTATTTAAATTAATTATTATTATTATTATTATTATTAATTTATTATATTATTATTTATTTATAATTTAATTATAATTATTATTAATTATTTATTTATTTTATATTATTTATTATAATTTATAATTATTTAAATTATATTATATTATTATTATTATTATTATTATAATAGGTTTGAGTGTTTTATTGTATGGTGTTTAAGTGGAAATATTATATAATTATATATTAATATATAGCGTCCGTCATATAGAATAGTTGAGTGAGTTAGGTTTTCACTGACCCACTATCGATATAGGCTAGCATAACTTTTAACCCCCTGTATAATATCTCTATTAATATTTTAAATTTTCTACATCACTTGTATAAAGTTGAATATATTAAATTACGTACCAGCATTGTTATTATAATTTATCCATTTAATAATAATTGAGGAATAAATTTGCAGTAACATATAGTTATTTACATATTAACAGTATATTATTTATTTATATATACATTACTATATGATACAACCAAATCGATATTCATTAAATATTGATACAAAAAAGTTTTTTTTAAAGAAAAAAAAATATACAATGTATAAACCTTTATATATTTGGAGTAAAAAATTATATAATATATATATTAATATATTAATATATATAATATATATTATATCCGTTATATTATATTATTTATATTATATAATATATATTTATATATATATATATTATATATAATTAATATATATATTATTAATATATATATATTATATATATTATATATATATATATATATATATATATATATATATATAATTATATTAATATATATATATATATATATATATATTAATATATATATTATATTATAATATATTTATAGGGATGTACCGATTAAGTATACGGTATCGTAGGTATCGGCCATTTTTCGATGTATTCGGTATTACGGTTAAATAAATGCCGATTATTTAGCTACAGATACTTCTTATCTATTACTGGGTGAAATATAATATTGTAGATAACTTTTTAGATTCAATAATAATTATAGTTTCATATAGATATATATAGCTAGTACCAAGTTATGTTTTTTTTTTATTGACCTTATGAATTTCCTTTTTAACTATTAGATTTTTTAAATTAACCGTTTCAGAATTTAGTACGTTAATAAATATATAAATATTTATATCACTAATTGCTGAAAAGTTAAAATTACCTTGATTTATCTACTTTTTAAGTATTATGTAATCAATAGGTATTTTTTTTTATTTTATTGAATACGCAATTTACGTGAGAGCGTTAGAGTTAGCGTGAGAGTGTTTTTAAACATTTCTGGTGATTATTCATATTTTATATATATAGATATTTGCTTGATAAATAGGGTTT
>JABUQX010066512.1:57500-62500 GCA_015478945.1 Trachelipus rathkii | reverse complement strand
TTCTTATTAGTAAGAACCCCATACTCTCTCCTCCCAAAGATCCTCCACAGGATCTCCCTCGGCACACGGTCGAACGCCTTTTCTAAATCGATAAAGGCCAAATATGCTTTCCGGTTAAATTCATAAGTCTTTTCACACATCATCTTCAGTGCAAAAATCAAATCAATTGTCGATCTTCCCGGTCGAAAACCATGCTGCCATTCATCCAGTTTATTTTCGACTGTGTCCCTCAATCTTCTCTCCAATATTCTCTCATACACCTTTGCGATATGTGGCATCAGGGCAATTCCCCTGTTATTTTTACAGTGGGTTTTATTATTATTATTATTATTATTATTATTATTATATTACTATACAAGCTATATCGTATGATAGATTTAGAAATTTTTTGCTCATAATTAATTATTCATATAAATTTGATAATGCACTTTCTTTCCTAGTAACAATTTCAATACGTTATGACTATTATTTTTTGTTCGTATTTTTTTATTATTATTGTTTATTATTTTTATTTTATATTTAAATACCGTTATTATTATTATAAATATTCATTATTATTCATATTGTTATTATTATTATTCATTATTATTATTATTATTATTATTATTATTATTATTATTATTATTATTATTATTATTATTATTATTATTATTATTATTATTATTATTATTATTATTATTATATTATGCTATATATATATATATATATATATATATATATTAATATATATATATATATTTAAAGTTATACATATATATATATATTTATAAAGTACATACATATATATATATTATAGAAAGAAGTAGTATATATATATATATATATATATATATAAATATATATATATATATATATATATATATATATATATATATATATATATATATATATATATATATATATATATATTCCACAATTGTTCCAATTATTCTGCTTAATTGACTTATTTTATCAGAAAATACTTCTTAAATAAACTCCAATTAAGAGTATTAAAAAAAAAAAAAAAAAAAAAAGGAAAAAAATTTCCAAAAAATCTTTCTGGAATTCGCTGCTAATTTCCTCCTTTTATTGTTTTTAATTTACAAGAAAATCGTCAGTACGAAATTGGAAGAATTGGGAACCCTTTTTTTTTCTTTCTTTATTAACAATTGAAAAACCCCATTTTATAAAACGCTAACCTAATTACCTTTTGTATTATTCTATTTACTCTCGTTATAAAAAGAAATTGGGGAAAGATCGTTGGTAATTCAAAGGAACATTTTTTATTACCAAAGATCGTTGTGTAGTTTAAGAATTTTTTTTTTTTACATGTTATAGGTAATTTGTGGTGAATAGTTTAATGAAGATAGTAAGTAATTTGAGAATACTTTAAATTGATCGCTTGATAATTTGAAAATAATTCAAGAATGATGTTGAGAGCTTCGAAAATTATATTTTCGTCTTTTAATTAAATTCAACGAAAGAAGTTGTTTATATCTTTTAGGAATTTAAAAGATGTAAAACGGAATAGGAAAAATAGAAAAATTTTAATAATAATAATAATAATAATAATAATAATAATAATAAAAATAATAATAATAATAATAATAATAATAATAATAATAATAAAATAATAATAATAATAATAATAATAATAATAATAATAATAATAATAATAATAATAATAATAATAATAATAATAATAATAATAATAATAATAATAATAATAATAATATATTAAAAATATAATAATTAATAATAATAATAATAATAATAATAATAATAATAATAATAATAATAATAATAATAATAATAATAATAATAATAATAATAGCGCAGAGGGGGCTTCACCACAGATTTTTTTAAAAATCATAGGATATACTCTAAAAAAATAATAATAATGAAAAATAAAAAAATAAAAAAACGTATCGGTCTCTTTATGAAAAAAAAATTACAGCCTCTCAAAGTTGTTAAAACTCCCATAGACTTTTCATTTTTAATACATCCAGGTTAGGTCTCATTTCAGGCCCTCTAGTTCAGGTTATGAATATATTTTTTTAGGTATATATAGAGAAATTCTATGCATACTTAACAAATCTTATCATAACCTGAACTAGGATGGGCCTAAAACGAGAACGAGGCCCATTAATTTTTTTTTAAGAAAGTATATGGGAAAATTTTAAACTTTGAGAGGCTGTTACTTTTTTTCCTAAAGACTTAAATCATTTTCGATTTTTTATGCTTCATTATTTTTTTTTTAGAGTATATCCTGTGATTTAGAATTTTTTTATATATATAAGATAATCCTATGAGAGTTTTAACAACTTTGAGAGGTTGTAACTTTTTTTCCTAAAGAGACCTACACGTTTAGTTTTTTACTCCTCATTATTATTTTTTTAGAGTATATCCTGTGATTTTTATAAAAATCGTTGGTAAAGCCCCTCTGCGCTACTATTACCATAATAAATATAACATATTTATTATGGTTATAACATATTTATAATGACAAATTAACAAAAACAATAATAATGCTTAAAAGTTAATATTTAATAATAATAAAATAATAATATAATAATAATAATATAATAATAATAATAATAATAATAATAATAATAATAATAATAATAATATAATAATAATAATAATTAATAATAATAATAATAATAATATAATAATAATAATAATAATAATAATAATAATAATAATAATAATTAAATAATAATAATAATAATAATAATAATAATAATAATAATAATAATAATAATAATAATAATAATAATAATAATAATAATAATAATAATAATAATAATAATAATAATAATAAATTAGTTATTTATACAGTTATTTTATTACAATTGCTAAAATATTTGAATATATAATGGTCAATAAATTAAACGAATATTTTTAAATAAAAAACCATCTAGGTTATTTTCAGTTTGGTTTGGTTTCAGTTTTTGTTTAGAAAAGAGATCCACTAAAAGAGAACGATTGACTATTGAACTTCAAATTTGCTTTTAACGGGAAAAATCAATTAAAAATATAGAACTTAAAAATTCGGATTTGTTTTTTTTTATTTCATTAAATTTTCATTATAATAGATTTTGGCAAACCTTTAACCAAAATCAATGGTATTAAATGAAATGATAAATTTGGAGTGACGAATTTGCAGTAGTTTGTAAAGGTATGTAAGGGGAAGACTTTCATTCGTAAACTTCAGTAAAACACTTTCTTATGCACTTTAAGTAAGATCAGTGCCGGCTTATAGTTTTCTTCTGAGGTCATTTTCTTTTTTTACATTAAACACTACTGCCATATTCAATTCACAAAGCATAACATTCTTATTATTTTTTGTTTTAAAGTGACACATCCGGTATCGGTTGTCCGATGAAATTTTCGTGAGGAAAATTTAGTATGGTATGAACGACAACTAGTTGGTTAAGCTTGGTTTCCTACCATAGCTTCTTACATGATAAAATAATCAATACTTTCATTCAACCAAACTTCCACTGTTAGTGGGTGATTTATCCTTATCTACAAGTGCTGCTATGTTCTTTCAGCACGGCAGAGCTCCTTCGCGTTATTACAACCTGATGACAAAATATATATATAAACAATTATATTGAAAGTTTAGTTCAAAGATCTTCATTTCACTGACCAATAATTATTATACAAATAATTCAAATATCTTATAATATATTTAAAGCTTGGAGACCGAAGAAAAAGAATATTGAGTCAGTAAAGGAATGACTAAAGGAGGGAATGTGAACTGCAAAAGGTGCAAAATATAAATGAGTGGAGAGATTTTGTGGAGGAATATGATTGTGGACCTTGACCAGGGGATGAACCCCACATTAACGAGACACCACAGTGAGGGTCCGGCGCGGTCTCGTGAAACCCTAGGGTGGATTTTTAAGACTGCAACGAGTCCTCATTTAAGGGAATAAAGGGAATGAAAAGGGGGGTTTTCTGTCCGACTTGTGTTATATTCTTTTACTATTTTTCTGTTTCCGGTGCATGCGACGCACCTCACCCCCAGTATAGGGAGTGGGGTGGAAGATGGTATATATATATATATATATATATATATATATATATATATATATATATATATATATATATATATATATAATATATATATATATATATAGTAGGTTATATATATATATATATATATATATATAATTGCACTTTTAAAACAATTTGAATAAATTATTTATAATTTATAAGGTCTTAATGGATGAACTCTCGCTTCTGAAGTCCTGATTCTTCTGAAGTTCTTAAAATAATTATTGTTGGGCCTCACCTTCCACAAGTACCAACCAAAAAGATTGTGGGTTAAATATTATATACATCACTGTGACGTACTGTTAGTTGCATAATAAGTCCCCTTACTAAAATTAATTAATCACTTAACTGTAAAGAATTACCAAAATAAATTTAATTCAATTATTGCCACATAACAATTGTTTTTCAATAAATCCAATCTTCCAGGAGCCGCAAATACATCTCATTCACTCTCCATCGTCATTCACATGACAACACATAGAGAAAATATTACTGTTGCTTACTTTTGAGTAGACTGATGATGGTGCTGTTCACTCATCTAATGTTGTGGTACGTTAGAGATTGGAGACCGAAGGTTAGAATTATTGGAAAAATTATAGGTAGTTGAGCAGTTGATTGTTCTTGTAAAATTAATAGTGAGGTTCAGTGATAGGAGGTGATATATAAGCATGAATAAGAGAAATTTGAACAGCTGTCTTGTGATTTCCAAATCAACGTTTAACAATTATATGAAAGAAACGAATATAGCTAATAATAATGGTTCATAAAATAGTTGTCAGTATATAAAAATAACTCACAACTTGGTGAAGAAAATGATGCTAAATTTTATTTTAAAATTTCTAAATTAGAAAAGAGAAGAATATAATATTAACAATTTTAATTAAAGCCAAAAAAAAAAAAAATAATAATAATAAATAGTAAATTGAACTTGAGTTTCAATTCCCCTAGACTAAATA
>JABUQX010066512.1:42500-45000 GCA_015478945.1 Trachelipus rathkii | reverse complement strand
GGAGCCTTGCGTCGCTTCTACACTACTATAAATTGGGAAGTGACTGCTTTTGACTCTGAAGATACTTCTGCTTTCTTTTTTCTTTTTTCTTTTTTACAGTTGTCACCACCAATTACGCCGATAAGGTGGGACTGTAACATTGAAGGGATGAGCAAGGTTCATTACTTCTTCGACTAAATCTTTTCCTCTCCTCATAATCCATGGTTTCGGACGTACCTGTTCTCTGATCATTCAGGCTAGAGACAGCGCGTATCGGGAGTGAAATTTTTTTTATTCAGCTAGAATCGTTGCAGGGATACTCTTTAACGAGCAAAGCGGACTGTCGTTTAACGAAAGTACTCTAATTTCCTTGGTTCTCCTACTGACAAATCTTTTGTCTCTTGCCAAAAACCATCTCTAAACAAAACTTTGTGAATTACCTTACCTCCTCTTTATTCCGCTCTGATGGTTCTGTTGCTAATACTCCAGCTGAAAAGGTCAATCTCTTCGGCCTCCCTTTTCCTCCAACTCAACCCTGAACGAATTTCTGGCATTCCTTCTTCCTCCTCCCTCTCCTCTCTGGTATCCTTTGCCTTTGCCTTTGCCTTTGCCTTTGCCTTTGCCTTTGCCTTTGCCTTTGCCTGTGATTACATTTGATTGGGTGCATGGGCTCCTGAAATCAGTGAACGTCAGGAAGGCGGGTGGCCCGGATGGCATTCCTTCCTGAGTTTTGAGGAGTGTGCCCTCCGTGCTGACCCCGTCCTTCGTTCAGCTATATTCTCAATGTCTCAATACTAGCACTTTCTCTCAGTGATGGAACCACGCATATGTACAACCTATTCCGATAAAAAGGAAATCGCTCGGATCTTTCTAACTATCGCCCTATAGCTCTCACTTGAATTCTGTCTAAGATCTTTGAAACCCTTCTCAACTCTAATCTTAGCTAATCTGGAATCTCATCCCTTCTTTTCGGATCGCCAGTAAGCTTTCGGCGCATGAGGTCTACTGGCGAACACTTCCTATCTAACCGATTTATGGTTTTCCGCCCTTAGGAACTACGGGGAGACTTGAGTGGTGGTGCTTGCATATTCAAAGCATTTGACCAGGTATGGAACGGTCACTGTTCTCCACCCTCCCCTCCTTTGGGTTCCTCCTTCTCTTTGCTTACCTATGTCTAGTTTTCTTTCATCGCTCAATAGCGGCTGTTGTTGATGGGCGTGCCCGTCTTTTTCTCTTTTCTGTCATAGTGGTGTTCCTCAGGTTCTGTCTTATCCTCCTACTTTATTCCTACTTTTCATTAATCAATTTCTCTATTGCACATCTAACTCTATGCACTCATATGCTGTTGACACGACCCTTCATTCTTCAAACTCACTTTTCAATTCTACTCTTCTTTTACTTTCTACAATGCTCCCGATCTTAATCTTTCCGATTCTATTGCACAGTGGACGCTGCATACATATCGGGAAGATCGTCTCACCCTTTTGAGATTCAATACTTTAAAAACCCAACTTCTACAAATCTCCCTCTCTAAGACACACCTTTCTAACTTTCCTATCACTTTCGACGGTTCTCTCGTCTCTCCTGATGACAATATAAACCAATCCTTGGCCTTAACATAAAACAAAACTGGGAGTTGCTTAGGTCTGCCGAGACTTTTTTTTCCTCTCTCAGTTACTCCAGCTATACAAGCAGTCTAATTCTACCCTTGTATGGAGTACTGCTATCTCATATCTTGGGGGGGGGCTCTGGTTTCACCTTTTGGACATGGTCGAGTCAAAAGCCAAAAGGCTATAAACTGTTCTATACTTTCCAGTTTCACTTGACCCTCTATCTTTGATGCGCGATGTTTGGTTGCCTCATCTCTTCCTATAGGTAACCGCAGCGGCAGTGCTCGAGGGAGCTTTATCATTCCGCATGACCACCTTTATGACTCCCTCTTAGCACAAGGGCGGCCGCTGTTGCGCATGAGTTTTGGTGTTGATATGGAACTCCAGGCTGTTCGCTGCGGGCTTCCTTTTTTTCCTGCCATCTCCGTTCTGTGGAATTCTCTTCCACTTCTGGTTTCTTGCGATTTTAATCTCCCTCACTTAAAGCTTACATCTGTGCTCATTCAGCGCAATTTTGGTGAACTTTTGAGGAGTACAACTCCCCCTTCCTTGAATAGGCCTCGCCGTGAGTGGTGGGGACAAACTGTAAAAAAATATATATATTATATATTTATATATAATATATATTTCAATAGATAGGTGAAGATACATTATATATATAATAATATTATATATAATATATATTATATATATAATTATATATATATATATATAATATGTAATATATATATAGGTATAATATATATATATTATATATATATATAATATATATATATTATAAATATATATATATAATTATATATATATATATATATATATATTAATATAATATATATTATATATATTATATATATATATATATATATGTAAATAAATAAAAAAAATAAATAAATAGATAAAGCGTAATTCAT
>JABUQX010066512.1:35000-37500 GCA_015478945.1 Trachelipus rathkii | reverse complement strand
ACACACTAACACTCACAACAACCCAATCACCACAACAATACAACATCATACCAAACCAACTACCTACAATAACACACACTAACACCCACCATATAACACCCCACAATCAAAACTAATCACAACTACATCATACTACAAACCTCAAACCCCACACACAACCAACACAACAAACTACACAACAATCCAACACAATACACTATAACCTACCACAATAACATAAAACTATACTCTAAAACACCCAAAAACACAACCACACAACACCAATACCACTACATATATACAACACATCACAACCATAAATACAAACATACCACAACTACACACAAACACAACACCACCCACAACCACCTACACAACACAACAACCAACAAACAGTAAAAAATACTCACCAAACTCAAATCACATCACCTACCATACAACACAAAACCCTCACATCACCCACAACACACAACACAAACCAATATTATAATCACACACACCACCTACAACTCCAATCACAACTAACATCAAACATACCAATAACAATACACACCACCACTACACCTACACATACACTACCCCTACATACCTACATACACCATAACCTAAACATACACAACCCACACCTCTTATCACAAAATAAAATAGTTTCATAAATGAGAGAATTAGTTATGTACCACCTCAAGAAAAGTAACCAATACAACAATACAAACAAACTAAACTCAAAACCCACACACTAATATAAACCCCAACTATAAACTACTCAAACTACAAACTAATATATAACTTACACCCTATACCTTCTATAACACAAATAACCCCTAATACTCAGCAACTAAATACATAACACACCACACAACAACCATCACTAACCAAATAACACTAATACACTACACACCACAACGCCAATCACCACACTTAACCACAAAACACAAACTAAACACAACAACTCCAACTATAATCCTTCAAATTATTTTATTTTTAAATATCTATGTTACAAGGCTTGATTAATTAAGTCGGATTAAGAGATATAATTTTATTTTTCTAAAATATCAATTAAAAACTCCAAATTATCACTACACCCCAATAACTAAACCAATACCTACAAAATAAATACATATAATAATACACACCACATACCATCACCAATAATAATATCAACTAAACAACTAACACCAACATCTAATAATATACTACATACATATATATATATATACCAATCATCACCCTCATAACCACACAATACTACACACACATATAATTAAACACTACTATAATCAATACATATCACCTACCTACATAATATACAAAACACAAATACCACTACACCACAATACTCATATACATATCACATACACAACAACAACTAACAATCAAAACATACTATAATATATAATAAACATCATAACGATCACCTAAACCTAAACATCAACACTCCACAAATAAACATACACTAAATAATTAACACATGCTTCAAATATTATCACAATGTATATACTACAAGTACATGCTTCTATGAATCCAAACACACTACATACATACAACATAATAACTATCCACTAATAACTATAAAAATAATAACTAACTATACTACCATAACCTCAAACCTCAACAAAATACATCAATATACTCATATATCCATACCTAAAATAACAAATTATAATACTATATAACAACCATACATCCTAAAATCAACTTATCACACATACAAATACACCAATAACCTATAATAACAATACAACCAACAAATATATAACACACACACTATAACCTACTTATAATATAAATATATCGTAATATTATATGGTATAAAAAATATATACGAAAAACACATACTATAACGAAATAACATAATAATAACATACTACTAACAATACATATAAATAACAACACATATCATAATAATAATACCAACCATTATAAACCCAACCTAACCACATACTAATAACAACTAAAACCTAAAACTACAATACCAAATAAACACATAACTAAATACTAATCACTCATACTACCCTACCTAAACACCATAACCTTATAAACCCCCACAAAAAACACAACCCCAACACCAACCTCTCATATACTATACCTAACACATACCTACCTACTAAACACTACATAAAACATAAAATACGACATACATATATAACAATACTAACCACCACACAACCATAACTCTAATCATACCACAACCATCACACAACCTAACATCAATAACAACCAACCACATACTAACAAAATACTCACAACACATACACAACATAACCAATACCAACAAAATATCAATAACCACATAACCAACAAAACACAACAGCCAAATACTACATATATATATATAGACACCACTCCATACAATCACATAACAATCAACAACAATACATAACCAAACATCACTACAAACTCATACACCACACTACTAATCACATAAAAACTCAAACTACCTAACAACACACTAAAAACCCACTACCTAACCACATACTAAACCCTAACTCACATACTAATACAAACTAAACAACCCAAACAT
>JABUQX010066512.1:12500-25000 GCA_015478945.1 Trachelipus rathkii | reverse complement strand
AGATTCGCACATCAAGTTCTTTCTTCAAGATTTCCATTAGGTTTGTCCATCCAAATGTCAGAGCTTCTCTTCGAAAAATGAACGACCTCAGCCATTAGCCTACTATGGATCAAATATCTCACGTTGGACTTAATCTGTCTCAAAAATTCAAAAGTTCAACGATTTCCTTTCAGTGACAGCAGTTCTCTATACCCAAACTTGTGTGCGATATTCATCTAACTATTATATGTAACAATCGTATTTTCTTTCCATTCAAATCCTTTGACTATTGCTAAACTATGACAGACACACATTCACTATTCTAAGCTATCTTGAATGTGCCTTTTTATCTGGTATAATATTTTAATTTGTTTATTACACCATTTTATATCTGCGATCTTGCTACATTTCAAATGTTTGCTTGTTATGCCTTATGTTCTATGGACATAACCAATCAGTTGCTGAGGTGAATGTACTTTCGTCCACGTATTTTATATATTTATTTCTATATTCATTCAGTAAATGCTTTTGTATGTTTGTGACGCTTAGTTACAGTGCAAAAAAGATATTCACATACGAGAATTATCAGGATATGGTAATTAATATTAACATACTTTTCCACTAATCAAATACTTTAATCCGGGAAGTATTATAGCGCCCTAAATTGTAAATATTCACAGAAATTTGAATTTTATTTATTTTTCGAATTTGTCAAAATGTGCGTAAGCAAAATTTTTACCTAAGTTCGACGAATATTGTATAAAGCCCGATCTCGTTGAGATACTCAGTCAAAAAAAAAATTTAAGAAGGAAATAGAAGACTCAATAAAACCTTTCTCTCCTGAACTGTCCTCCTCCAACTGTCAAATTACAGAAAACGCAACTTTCAGCAAGGGAGTCAAAATTCAGAAAAAGGCCGCCACTCCGAATCTCGATCGTCAAGAATTCCAAAAAGAAGAATTCGGCCAGGGAGTTCAAGTACAGGGAAAGGCCCGTGATTTGGCTCTTCAACTCGTATATATTATATATCATACTATATACTACTTATATATTATATAATAATATAGTATATATATATTATATACTATATATATTATATATTATCTAGATATTATATATATTATAAATCTATAGTATATTATATATATATATATATATATATAATATATATATATATATACATATATTATATATATATATATATATAAACAGTTAAATCATATAATATATAATTACTAGTATTATTTATATATATATATAACTATATATACTACTATAATATTCGTAAGATACCTCAATAGCGGCAAGCCGTGTAACGTATTTGATTATTGAAATATTATTAAAAACACAATTAAAAACAAACTAAACTGGCGGTACTACAACTTATCAGCATAAAACAAAATAGGGACTTGCTCACAGAAGATCGCCAATAGTATTATATATATACATATTACTATTATATATACTTATATTTTATTATATATTTAATTTATATATATAAATAATACTATAATAATAAAAAAAAAATTATATAGTATATAATATATCATATTATTATATATATATTATACTATATTATATATTATAATATTATACTATATATATATACTATTTTATATATACATATTATACTATATATTATAGATTATATTATATATTAATATATAAATATAAAATATATATATATATATTATATATATTATATATATCTATTATATTATTATAATATACTATATATATATATTATATATAGTATATATATATATATATATATATATATACTACTATATATATGGAATGGTGTTTTTCAGTCTGCTTTCTGAAATGAATTTTATTCGTCTTATTTGCTTTAAGCTAATATATAATAAACTATACTATTTATAATATATAGTATATAATATATTTATATATCATATATATTATATATTTATATATATATATATAATATATATATATATATATTAATAAATATTATATATATAGTGCATTGCATATGCTGCAGCTTGATAAATGTAAGGTTTTAGAACAATTTGTTAAAAAAATTTAAATTTGTTAACACAGTTTCTATTTTATTCTTCTGTTAATTGCCAGCGTAAGGTTTTAGAACAATCCGTGTATTTCTTCGCTTTAAAATAATTTGACGCTAAACCTGTGATAGAGGGAGCCGAGAGCACTTTAAAAGGGTTTTCATATCGAACGCCGGAGGAACGGAGTCCCCTTTGCTGCCATAAGTTTTAGCCCGAAGAAAGACTTACCCCAAGAAGGGAAGGAATGTCCCTTTGTTCCTATACTTCCACTTATATGGATTATTCATATACCTTATTCAAATATATATATAATATTTATATATATAATATACTTATTATATATACTATATATATATATATATATATATATACTATAATTATCTAATTATATATTATTATATATACGTATTATATATATATATATATATATATATTGATCTATATATATAGTTTTACTATATATATTTAATATATATATAATTAATATCAATAATCAATATAATACATTATATTATATATATATTATATCTATAATATATATTATATATATATAACTATATATTATACAGTTCTATATATAGCGCACATATCATCATATATAACGTACGACCTAGAGCTACCTATACCCATATACAACCTTCATATATCTCTATATCATAATACTATACGATATTTAATTCAATCTAATATACTAACTATATTCAATATATATACTTGACAATTAACATACTTACACCCACCACCACATTACTATTATACTAACTCATATACTGTATGCTATATTATAACTGTATTATCTATAGATTACCTAATATAATATATAACGCAAAACACCCAACCCATCAACACCACCCACACCCAAAACCCCAGCCCCCTATACCTATATAAATTGATATATTAATATATCATAATTATATATATATATATAAAGAGCAAGAGACACGGAGAGGACCCGCGAGAGCGAGCACCCAACAAACGACACAGCGAGAGAAGTTTAAATTTTCCAAAATTAAATCCTGTTGACCGAATTTTCATTCACCACTATGGTTGTATCCAAATTAACACTTTTATAACTTTTAACGCAACTCACATAGATTGTTACTATATATATTATATTATAATATATATATAATTATATATATTATATACTATATATATATATATGTATATTATTATACTATTAATACTATATATATATAATATATAATAGTATATTTTATTATAATATAAATAGTATATATTATCCACGGGCAGGATAGTAGTAAAATTTATTGGTTGGTTGCATCATGACATAATAAACTGTTTAAATATTGCAATATTTATATCAACATACTATTAACCTTCCTATAACTACAAATCTATCATGTAAACTTTCTATTTCTGTACAAATCAGGTTTAGTACATGTGTGCACTCCGAGGGTCACCAAAAACTCTAAGCAACGAATGCAAACAAAAACTTTTTTCTATTTTTTTTTTTAATTCTGGTACCTTTTTTCGGTACGTTTGGAACTATTGTACCTTTTGGTACTATGGAAACTTAATTTGAAAATGCTTAATTAATAGTACGATTTATTTTATTCTTTTTGTCTTTATTAAATAGATCCTATTAACTTTTCTTTTATCTGTTAGTATTGATTAACTATTTTTCTAATACCTTCATGCTTGTTAATTATTGTTTCTGTCATATATATATATAGTATATATATATATATATTTTTCCATATAACTATAATTTATATATATTATATAATATATATATGTACTAAATCATAATATAATAATTATAATATATATATATATATATATACTATATATATATATATATTTTATATTATATATACTATATATATATATATTATATATGATATATATATGTTATATATAATATATAACTATATTTTTATATATAAATATATATATATAGTATATATATATATAATATAATATATATATATATATATATCATATATATATCAATATATATATATATATATATATATATATATATATATAATTATATATATATATATATATAATATACTATATTATATATATAAATAATATATATTATATTTTTAATTATTAAAACGAATCAATATAATCCACATAATATATTATTTAATATTAATTCTCCACGTAAAATAATTTAATTTTTAAATTTTTGTTACTTTCTATAAGTGTGCAGAAAATCGCGCGCTGGTATTTGGAAAACCAATGAGCATATTTCATACTTGCAATTACATAATCAAAAATAATTAGATCATCTTTCTACTTGAAGGATTAGCTAATGCCACGAGGATGGCACCAAATATATTCGTTTGTTCTTTCTCATGAAATTTCTGCTCTGAGAAAGTGAACATGATTATTTTTAATTATTGTTATCTGAATAATAATCAGGGGCAGTGTGTTCCTTTGAGAATCCGGAGCTGGTGATAGAGACACTGAAGGAGGTAGTTATTTGATTTAAAGTCCTCCGCTCGATGTGCCTCCTCGCGATAGTGTCCTGTTATAACCTTCCGACTCTACTGTTAGCAAAGGAGTGTTAAGTCGGTTGGTAACCAACCATATGGTGGAATGTGTGTATCACTTTCTCAAATTAATGTGTTCCACTAGAGATAGACCATATAAAAAGTTATAGATTAATCAACACTTTAGCGCAGCATCAATTGTCTCATTTTGGCGCGAATGCTGCGCTTGTACCTCGCGCTTCCGTAATTTATCTATCATAATAAGTAAACGAACAGCCAGATAGCGGTATGTATTCTCTATAACAGTGTATATTCCAAACATGTTTTAACAATTTAAAAGAGACTTTTTAATTATTAAGCAAACAAAGGAGCGATTATTTCTTCATTCAATGGTCATGTTGATAACATATCAGGTTTCTTGTCCGAACTTTAGTAACTAAAACATGTTATCTATTAGTTTCTTGGTCCAGCTGTTCGGGTTGGTAAAAATATGAGTTTCTTTTACGTTTACCATGCATGTTGCTTGGGACGCAATGTCCATGCATCTCCTAATGTTTAATTAAAGGGTATTCCATTTATCGCGTAATTGATGACTTTTATTTATTTCATTAAAAATAATTTAAATCATGTTGTAAATTTAATTTAATATTAAAATATATATAGATACATTTATAATTTCCTTTATATTATTTACTATATATACATATTAAAAAAAATTAAAATAAAATAAATTAAAAATAATTTAAATGAATATTAGTTGCACAACTAGACTGCCTAAGTTGTTGTATTAAAAATAAAGATGTAGTGGTGAGTTTAGGCTGATAATCACTATAGTACAATGACCACTATTATGTATATATATATATATATATATATATAAATAATATATAATATTATTAAATATAAATATATTATATAATTTATATAAAATTAATATATATTATTATATATATATATAATATATTATAAATAATATATATATACTTATATATATTATATATATATAATTATATAATATATTAATATAATATATTAGATATTATATAATAATAATCATCAAAGAATTAAAGGCAATACTCTACATCAATATACGTTTCTTAAAATTAATTAAAAAAGAATATAGATATTAAAATTCATTATATAAATATATAATATTACAATATATATATAATATAATTAACATAATATATTATAATAATCATATATATAATATATAATACTATATATATATATTATTAATCAATATATATTTAATAAATATATATAATTATATATACAATATATAATATATAATATATATATATAAATATCAATATATATAATTAATTAATAATAATATAATATAATAACATATTATACTATAAATACTATATATATAATATATATAAATATAATATTATTATATATATTTTATAATACTTATTAATATATATATTATATAATAATCATATACTAATATTAAATTAATAATAAATAATATTATAATATAATATATATATATATATAATATATATATCATAATATATATAATATATATATATCCTATATAATATATATACTTAATAATAATATTAATATATATAATATTATTATAGTAATACAAGGGGTATATTAAATAATATGTTGTTCACTGAGAGTAAGAAAAGAGCAGATTTAATTTGATTTTAAGTGAAAGTTAGGATTTTGATCTTAAGTTATAATGTTCATCCGATCAATATGAAGCTTTTAGGGCATGTGTGATTCGGTGAATTCACTTTTTTTTATATTAATTTTTTTATCATCATAATCATATGCCCCTTGGTTCCCCTGAACTGAACTGGGGTTAATCATATGCCCCTTGGTTCCCCTGAATTGAAATAATTTTAATATCAAAGGAGGTTTGGTCAGTCGAGAACCAAACTAAATTGGCAAAAAGGAGGGTAAAATACGATAAAAGTTCAATAATAAATTTATTAATCAAATCAATCAATTTCCAAAATAACTGAAATTTATTTTTTGATTAATATTTATAACAAATAAATGACAAATTAAAAGATATCTATTAATCAAATGATTATTATAATGTCATTCTCACATAAAGTTCTAACTGAGTTAAGTTTTTATACGATACACGAATGATAAAACGTGCTATCAAAAAAATATGTGACCTTGATTAGGTTAAGTGGTATCAGTATGAACCGGAAGAGGTAACGTATTATTAGTATGGCCCTTTGGTCAAACAATTGTCGCAAACAAAGAGCTATTAGTGGAAACTTAGTTAGAAAATTTGCACCTAATCTTCGCAAACTATTGTTCAAAAATTATCCTTTTTTAATAAATCAACAGTTTTAGTATTAAACTATTTTTGTCCTTTAAATGTGTCTCATACCTTAATATATTACCTTAATATATATAACTATACCTTGATAAGGTTACGCAATAATGGTTTGACCCAGAAGAGGTCACGTAGTAGTGTTATGACCCTGATGAGATTTAGTAGTAGTGGTATGATCTTGATGAGGGAACGTTGTAACAGTATGACCTGAGGTCATTTAATAAATGATATCAACAAGCTATGCGGATTTGATTAATAAAACTATGTAAAAATTGTTAATAAAAATTAAATATAATATCAATGAAGCTATACCGATGAAACTGGAAAACTGTGTAAATACTGTTAATAAAACTATACAAAAACTATCACTGAAACTTGACTTTGATATTTATCAACGAAATGCAATCTATTATCGACTCACGATGAATTCCTATGACATACTTTACTGATACGATTAATCGAATCGCATAAAATAGATATTAGAGTGAAATAATTTTCGGACTTTTTTATAACTTCTGTGTATGATAGCAAGGGAAGATAAAATTTTTAATTTGATGTTTTCAAATAAAAAACTACGTCTGGGTAAAAAAATCTGATGACTTTTATGCAAAGGAATATACTAACCGGATTTGTAACTGTTTTTATGTTTTAAAATAGAAAATCAACAATATAGATATAAGGCATAAAAGAGAAAAGTCCAACAACTAATTTTTTTCCTACTGTAGCAAATTTCTATCGATGTACCTTTAATTCAGGCAAGATAGTTAGCGAATTAAACATTATTTCAAATCACCGATGATGAATGTTATTTTGTTCGAAGAATTCACAATTTTAAGGACAAACTCAAATTGAAAATTCTGTGGTAACGATCAAATAATTCAAGAATCCTAAAACAAGAACACTACTTCCACAGTTAATTCGTAATCGTACTCACTAGCGCGTTGTAAAGAATTTAACAATTGTTTACAACGAACAGCTCTAAATTGATTGAGGAAGCCGTTCACGGAAATTAATCTAATAATTCGGACAAACAATGAGATCGGTCCCTAGCTGTTTTAACTAAAAAGTAATAAAGGGATAGCTAAATGAAATATAACAGAGAATTTCCTATTTCCTTAAAGAGAGGGGAGGACAAATAAAAATATGACTACATAAAGAGTCCCGAGATCTGAGAGCAAAATATAAACTGCTATAACGAATAAAAAAAAAATTCTCCAAAAACATACACACACAAAAAAAAAACAGTGGTTTCAGGTCTTTTCAAAATAAAAAAAATGTAAAAACGCCTACAGTATTAAGAGAAAGGCTTCTGGCAATCACTAAACTCATCGGGAAGCTTCCATTTTAAGAGCAAGAGCAAATCAAATAATTATTTACTCTACGTTGTTTGCAACGTTGATTACCCCTCTGAAGGAAAAAGACCTCATTCATTCTAGCTGAGACCTTCGTTGACCGCTTATGCCCACCTTCGAGGGTTGATACCACAAATGGGACCACACCCATTCTTGGGGGTGACCCCAAAATGGGACTTATCGTAGGGATAAGATGAATTCCTTTAGGAACTTTATTAAACAATGAACTCATGAAATTCGATTTTAGTTTCATTAGTCGGATATGTGAAGAAGACCTTAAGGTATCACACTTGAGTTATTATGTTAGGTTAGCCCTAATATTGTTAGGTAGGATAGTATGTTAGGGTGTACAAGACATCTTTAAAATAATCAGAGTAAGAGTAAGATACCATGATTAAGGATCTTTGCTTATTGAAAATATGTGTATGTGAAAAGTCATAGGTTAAAGAGAGAAAAGATGGGTAGTTCGAGGAGTGGTGTGTATTTATATACACATGTTATCATGTTTTTGATTTAGCAAAGCATAAATTTGTTACTGAAGAACAAACTTTTCATAAAATTTTCCAAATTACTATGATATTTTCTACAAGGATGTTTTCTTCATATTGTTTTATTCATTTGAGTTTGTAATACAATAAACGAAGCTATATTTATGACATGAAGCAGTAAATCAATTGATCACGGGGATGTGGGAAAGATGGAAGGAGTAGGGTGGGTGGATTGCGTTATTGCTTTACTGCTTTATTGCTTTAGGGTAAGTAAACACATAAACTATTAATAAAATGTTTAAAATTTTATCAAAAAACCTTATTTTTTTAAAATAATTCAATAATGAAAAAACAAATTTGTATTAGAATAAAAACTTGAAAAAAATTAGTTAATGTTCAAAAGAAAAATATAAAAAATTATAAAAGTTACAGTTTGGCAAGAAAATGTGAATGTTTCTGATTAAAGAAAATCTAAATTAAGTTAATGGTTGAACGAAGAACGAAATAAAATGAATGACTTCAAAGAAATAACGTCCTGCATATGGCACACTAGAATACGGTAATGCAAACATGTGTTTGTTTGTATCGTATCTTTGATAGGTAGGATACTTTGCGTTTTATGTTAGTAATTTTTCGTAATTTAGTAGGTTTAGATCTGTCAGGTTATGCTAGTTTTTTAGGAAATGTTAAGCTTTGTCAAATATTATTTTGTTAGTTATTAATGGCAAGCTGGAAATTTAGGGTTATTTTAAGTTTTGTCTGGAAACGTTAGATTTGCCAGAAGAACTTTGTAAATGTTATCATTTATTCATAGTTCAAAATGGTGGTATTTTTTATAGGTGTATATGACACTTTGTTAACGTTAGCATTTATTCATAGTTTTGTAAGCTAGATATGTTAGGTAATGTTCAGCCTCAGTGTGTTATGATGATTTGTGGTAAACATGCTAAGTTACTTTGTTACATTAGGGAATGTAATTTACGCTAACAGTAATGATTTGTAGGGAATGTATTTTATGTTAACGGTATTGATTTATAGGGAACATTAGAAACATTGTCATTTATTCATAGTTCCATATGATTGATACACTGTAGGATGTGGTCAGGTTGTTAGGCTAGGTCAAGTATTGTTATGTAATCTGGATTGATAATGATTTAGTCTTGCCAATGATAGTCTTTTATTCATTCTTAAGGTATGCTAGGGTAATTACACTATGTTAGCTTTGTTAGATTAAAAAACTTGGTTTATGGTAGCATTTATTCATAGTTTAGTATGTTTGATAGGTTTAAGTAATGTTAAATTCTACAGGGTTTAGTTAGATATTACTACATTAACAGCTATTGATATGATGGAAAAGTATGGATAGTTTAAACTTTGTTAGGTAATGTTAGGTTACTTACCAGTTTAGAAAAGAGAAATATAATACAGAATTTAATAAGCTGAAAAACAAATATATGCTGTGTTGACAAATACCGCTACATCATGCGCTGTTGCTAAATTTTAACAGCTTGTCTATTTAATTTACCGAATTTATAACAAATAATATAAAATGTGCTAAGCATAAAATCATCTTCATGTTTTTATCTGAAAGGAACAGAGCTTAAAATGGGATAGACCTAAAAGTATTTCATGTTATTTTCTCAACGTGTTAGACAGTACAGTTGCGTAATGTTTTGCAAACATATTAAAAGTCACTAAATTTTAAAGTTTCTTCGTAAAATACATTACGGCTTAGGAAAAAGCTCTATAAAGTTTAACGAGGATACGAGGGCTCTGGTTATAATAATTTTATATAATGTTCATACAAAGAACATATTTCTATGTTATGTTATATGCATAATAAAGTTTAAAAATGAATTGAATCATTTGATCAATAGATCACATATGACAGAGAAAGGGTAATTATGTGGTTGCGTAGAGTATGATCTATTGATTGATTGAGTAATTGATATTTTCCATAATAATTTAGTAAAGACAAAATGTTTTCAAAATGTTAAATGTAATTTAGTTATTCTCACGTTCCGTTTATACAAAAATGTGTTCAAATATGACTTTAATCAAGTCCTTCTCTCTTTAAATACACCACTTTCGCTCCTATCGGTAAATCTGAACACAACCTTATATCTCTCAATTTTAATACTTTCTCTCCAACAGCTCCATCCTGCCCTATGCGTTTTTTCTGGCACTTTGATCGGGCCGATTGGGGGGCCTTGCGTCGCTTCTATGCTAGCTATAATTGGAATGACTGCTTTGACTCTGGTGACGCTTCGGCTTCTGCCGATAAGGTGGGAGCTGTAATCGTTGATGGGATGAGCAGGTTCATTCCTTCTTCGACTAAATCTTTCTCTCCTCTTAATTCAGGGTTCGATCGTTCTTGCTCTCTGGCCATTCAGGCTAGAGACAGTGCGTATCGGGGGTGGAAAAATTCTCGTTCTCCTATCACTCTTGCTAATTTTCATTCAGCTAGAAAATCGTTGTAGGGAGTACTCTTCGTCGAGCAAAGCGGGCTTTCATCAAACGAAAGTGCGCTAACCTCCTTGATTCTCCTACTGATAAATCTTTCTGGCCTCTTGCCAAAAAATATCTCTAACAATTCTGTAAATCTGCTTTCCTCCTCTTATGTCGATTCTGATGGTTCGGTTGCTAATTCTCCAACTGAAAAGGCAAAATCTCTTCGGCCTTCCTATTTTTTCCTCTAACTTCAACCCTAGACGTTCTGGCATTTCCTCCTCCTCCTCCTTCTTCTCTTATGCACTATGCCATTTGCCTGTGATACATTTGATCGGTGAATGGGCTCCTGAAATCTATGAACTTAGAGGCGGTGCGGCCCGGATGGCATTCCTCCCCGATTTTGAGGGAGGCTGTGCTTTCGTGCTGACCCCGCCTCTCGTTCAACTATTTTCTCTATGTCTCAATACTATACTTTCCCTCAGTGTTAGAAGCACGCACATGTCCAAACCTATTCCGAAAAAAGGAAGCCGCTCTGATCCTACTAACTATCGCCCTATAGCTCTTACTTGGATTCTATCTAAGATCTTTAAAACCCTACTCAACTCTCATTTCTTAGACATTGGAGTCTCATTCACTTCTTTCGATCGCCAGTACGGCTTTGGCGCTCGAGGCTACTGTCGATATACCCTTAACTATCTTTTTTTACGGAAGATTTATGATTTCCGAACTCAGAACTAAGGGAAACTACGTCGAGCGTGGCGCTTGATCATATCAGGGCATTATGACCGGGTATGGCACGGCGTCACTGCTCTCAAGCTCCCCTTTGGGTTTCCTACTTCTCTTTGCCTTACTTATGGTCTAGTTTTCTTTTCAAAATCGCTTCAATATCGGTGTTGTGATGGGGCCGACTCTTCTTCTTTTCTGTCAATAGTGGTGTGCCTCAGGGTTCTGTCTTATCTTCCTACTTTATCCTACTTTTTAGTAATGATCTTCTCACCTGCCACATTACTTTATCACTCGCATGCCGGATGACTCGGGACCCTTCATTCATTCAATCATTTCAATTCAGCTCCCTCTTTTACTTCTAGAATCTTGCCTCTCGTCTTAATCTTTCCGATTCAATTCTCGCTGGACCTGGATAGAATTTCCGGGTGGGGGTCGTCTCACCTTGTGAAATTTCATTCTTTAAAAACCCAACTTTCTGCAAATCTCCCTCTCTAAGACACCTTCTACCTTTCCTATTTTCGACTTTTCTCTCGTCTCTCCTGTTGACAATATAAACCATCCTTGGGCCTTAACATAAACAAAAAAATGTCTTGGGAAACCTCACAACAATGCGTTGCTTAGGCGGCCTTGTCTAAGAAATTGGGAGTTCGTGTTTTAGGCGCGACGATTTTTTTCTCTTCTCAGTGCGCTCAGCGA
>JABUQX010066512.1:0-7500 GCA_015478945.1 Trachelipus rathkii | reverse complement strand
TTAGGCACACATGCTAGTGCGTACATGATTTGCATTTAATTACTTCTTAACATTTTTATTACATATATTTTGGTGATTCTCGGAGTCTAAAAGAATGGTGAAGCCATAATTAGTTGTGAAGCAACCAATTAGCACTTCAACATTTTTTTTTCACACCCAACCTTCTGATAATTAGAACATATGCATGAGGAAGAAGAAGGGAAAGAACGGAAAACACTAATTAGAGCTATAGACGAAACTTACAAATATTGATTTCGTATAACTTGACATTTTCATAAAATACACTTGTATTTCCTCGTCAATTATAACAGCATACCAACATTTTTAAATTTTCTACTAATTACTCGTGTTGGTTTTCTCAGGTTTTTCTCTTTCTTCTAAAGTCAGAATTTTAAGCGCAAAATAACAGCTTCCTTTTCTTTATTTGTTCACTGCAAAAGCCTTTCCGGTATTTTTATTAATATTAACTTGCACTTTTCCGAAAAAAGTTAAGGAATTTATCATCTTACGTTTGAAATGTCTTCCTATTGTAGAAAGTTGAAATAATATTCCTTTATCATTTTCTATCGATGCATTTATCTGTTTATTTTTGGTCTTTTTTTTTAAATTTTTTTTTTTTTCGAAGGGCAGCCTTTCTTGAGCTTCGTGTACCTGCGGTTTTCGTTACCATGACTACAGAGAGGAAGACTTGGATGCTTGTTTAGGAGCGACCAGCTATTCTCGTGTGTTTTAAAGCACTTTTTCTTTTTTTTCGACTTCAGTTGCTTTGTTGGTATTTCACGGTTTTACACTTATTGTATCTTTTTATTTTTATTTTTAATATTATGAAATGAAAGAGACTACGGTAGTAGAAAGTTTTGAAAAGGAAATGGAACATACTTAAAAATTATCATGCTACCTATTTTAATTCATACATTACCAAATTTGTTATTACGGATGATAAAGAAATTTCTATACCCTTGTTATTAAATCTATACCAAAATTTTTTTTTGTTACAGTTACCTACGCTTAACAAATATTAATATACTCTTTTTAATTTCATTTGATCGTCAGACGACTGTTCCTTACGGTCTCTGGTCTGAACTTATAAATTTTAAATGTCATCAAATAAAGCATATCTTTATTTCATCAAACACAAATTACTTATCAGAAAAATGTAAATTTTATCCAAGATTATCATTCAATGGCAAGAAATACTTTTAATTACTAGCTATTCTTATGATGGAATTACATTTATTTTAAAGGTTGGCAACGTATTTAGATAGCTTTTGGCGGGAAAACATTTCAAACTCGACTTTCTCTCGCGGCATCGTCAAAGACTATTTTTGGCGCGCACGCCCTCAGCTAGGGATTCTTAAAAGCTGCGATAGGAAGTCTGTTTGAGTGCTTTCTCAATCTTCACTATCGTATCATTTGAAACATTTGAAAATTTTCTTAATATTACCCTATTAAAAATGCATATTTTGCATGCAAAAAAAAAAAAAAAAAAGATAAAATATTATACACGACAGGTCCAAAAATAAAATTTAACTATTTGTAATTTTGGATTACATTCAAACTTGTTTATATTCGTTTCGTTATTATTTGGTTTATTTAAGCCATCATATTTATTAATCACAGGCAAAATTTGATTACATTTAAAGTTAATTAAAATTTTAAAGGTCTTTTTATGATTATTAATATTTTATTATTATTATTATTATTATTATTATTATTATTATTATTATTATTATTATTATTATTATTATTATTATTATTATTTATTATTATTATTATTATTATTATTTATTATTATTATTTTATTATTATTATTTTTATTATTATTTTTATTTTCTTATTTATTATTATTTTTATTATTATTATTATTATCAATTATTATTGCCGCCTTATTTCAATATTATTAGAGTAGTATTAATAAGTAGAATCTAAATTTAAGTGACCGAAACAATTTATTACTGAGATGAATGAAAACGTTTATAATTTTTTGGGCTAGCAGATCTGCGCAAATCTCCTCCCGCATCTCAGTGTTCGTCGGAAAACTTTGCAAGAATGTATTTGCGCGATTTCTCGTTTGCGAACTTCTATCTGCAGGTTGTGGAGTGATTCGCCCATATCCTTACCCGGAGGCTATCGCCGTCTATGTTAGGCAAGTTATTTACAGAGATATTATTAAAAAAAATATATAGTCTGCATGCGGAGACTTGACAGTTGTAATAAAATTTTTACTGTGTACATTACCAACATTGACCCCCTATACATAACCGGATCAAGGCATCGCTGGGCTCTAGACTTATTATTGTTGCATTAGTACGGTTACAGCAACATTGTCGTTTTTTTTTTTTTTTTTTTTTTTTTTTTTTTTTTTTTTTTTTTTTTTTTTTATTTTAGTTTTCACATGTTCTTCAGATATAGCATGATGTTTTGATACCAAACATTTAACATTTGTTTATTATATTATTATTGTATTATTATTATATTATTATATTATTATTATTATTATTATTATTATTATTATTATTATTATTATTATTATTATTTTTTTATTATATTTTTATTATTTTTTTTTATTTTTTTTATTATTATTATTTATTATTAGTATCATTACTTACAGATTATATATTAACATCTACGAAAATTTCAAATCTTTCACAGAATATTAAATAAATGCTACGACGAATCATTTCCCATTAAAACAAAAAAACTTGGTGTTAAAAGAATTCAAAACCCATGGCTAACACCAGCTCTGCTAAACTCAATCAGCCAAAAACATAAACTCTACCGAAACTATAAAAACAAAATTATTTCCCATTCCAAATTTTAACACATATGAAAAACAATTAAAGGCAGTTATTAAGAAAGCAAAGAGAAAACACTACTCTAGCAAATTTCAGGATTGCTACAAAGACTCCAAAGCTACTTGGGGTTTAATCAATAAATTAATCAACAATAATACAAAAAACTCCCAATGTATAAAAGAGCTGAATATAAATAATCAGTTAAAAACCGACCAAAAGATGATCGCGGACGGACTAAACGAGTACTTTGTAAACGCCGGTAAACAAATCATGAGAGACAAACCCCCTAGTCGAACATCATTTGAAACTTTTCTCCCCGACTACGAGACTCATTTCTCCTTTATAAACATCACAGACTCTGAGGTAAAAAAGGTAATCGCCGGATTAAAAAACAAAAAATGTGATGTTCATACTATCCCCAACCACATCCTCAAACTCGCTGCCGACAAAATAGCCACCCTTTTAAAACACTTGTTCAATGAGTCATTTTTGACAGGAGTTTTTCCAAATATTTTCAAGACAGCAAAAGTGATCCCTATACCTAAAAAAGGAGATCTATCCCTAGCAAAAAATTACAGACCAATAGCTATCACAAATACGATTAGTAAAATATTTGAGAAAATAATTTTCAATCAGATAACAGAATATTTTATATCAAACAACATTCTCAGTGATTCACAATTTGGATTTAGAAAAGGACGCTCAACTGCTGATGCCCTCATTTGCTTAACCGAAAAACTTTACAGAAATATAGAAAATAAAGACTCCACCCTGTTATTTATTATTAGAATTTCACAAAGGCTTTTGACATGATTGATCGATTTGACATCACTACTAAGATAAAGATGAACAAAATGGGTGTTTTTGAAGGAACAAACTTACAATGGTTTAAAAGCTAATTAAAGGAGAGATCTCAATACGTAAAAACTAAATGGAAACTACTCAGCCACGCTTCAAACATCAACCAGCTTACCCCAGGGCTCAATTCTTGGACCATTTCTATTTACTCTATATACAAATGATCTGTTCAATTCTCATGATGCTTTTTCAGTCTCATTTGCTGACGATACCTCTATCTTAATAAATGACAAAGATGCCAAGTCTCTATCTCGTAAAGCAATAGACACATTAACAAAAATAATGAAATGGATAGATGCTAATAAGCTATCTTTAAATTTAAGTAAAACATCTTACATTATTTTTAGCAACAAACAAATTAACGATTTAAATTTTAAAAGTAGCAATGTTGAACTGAATATGGTTACAGGAGATTAAATGAATGAGTCACAGGAGATGAAAAGCTGACGTTTAAAGAACATATTAACAACCTAGTAAATTTATTGGCTAAATATATCCATATGCTAATAAAAAATTAAAAAAAATTTTTCCTCCTTAACATTCTTAAGAAAATATACTATGCACTAAAACACCCCCACTTACTCTGTCTTCCTATCTACGGTACCACAAGTAACTCGGTAATCCACCCTGTAACTGTAATCCAAAAGCGTTATTCGCCTCGATTAGCAATACAAGCGGACTTTACAGCCATAGCTCAACCATATTCAAACCTAAAGATGATTGCAGTTAAAGGACTGCTAAATTTATCACTATTAAAATAAATATAAAAAATAATCCATAACAATGCATGTGAATTCTTGCTAGCAAACTTTCATTTAAACCAAGCAAGGCGCGAAGCTAATCAAATAAATCTAAGAAATAATATTTACATAAACCCACCCTTCTGTAGACTAAAAAAAGCCACTCAAAGTGTCAGCTACAAAGCAACTAAACTTTACAACTTAATGCCACAAGACATCAAAACCGAAAAATCTACCAAATCTTTTCCTAAATAAATAAAAACTTATTATCTAAATAAATATTAATAAATAACTAACTCAACGATTCAACCTATGTAAAAGCTAGCTTACACCATTATTATTATTACTTATTATTATTATTATTATTATTTATTATGATTAATTATTGTATTATTATTATTATTATTATTATTATTATTATTATTATTATTATTATTATTATTATTATTATTATTATTATTATTATTATTATTATTATTATTATTATTTTTGTAATTATTATTATTATTATATTATTATTATATATTATTATTATATTATATATTATTATTATATTATATTATTATATTTATTATTATTATTATTCATTATTTTATTATAATTTATTTAATATTTTATTTTATTTAGTAAATTATGCTAATGATTTGATTTGATTTGATTTAATTATTATTATGTTGTAATTATTATTTTATTATTATTATAATATTATATTATTAATTATTATTATTATTATTATTTTATATTAATATTATTATTATTAATAATTATTATTATTATTTATTATTATATTATTATTATTATATATTGTATATATTCTGGAAATATATTATTTTTCAAGGAGTAGGAGTAGGATAATTTTTTTTGCCGCCGCCATTACTATTATTATTGTTATTATTAATATTATTATCTTTATTATTATTATATTATTATTATTGATTATTATTATTATTTATTATTTTATATATTATTATTATTATTTATTAATATTATTATGATTATTTCATTTATTATTTATTCTTATTATTTATTATTATTATATTATTATTATTATTGATTTATTGGTGTGTTTTGGATGAAAATGTGGGTTTTATTCATTTCTGTTAGCAAGTATTATTAACATTATTATGGATACTATTAGTACTATTTTAATTATACAATATATTATTATTATCATTATTATTATTATTATAATTATAATATTATTATTATTATTATTATTATTATTATTATTATTATTTGATTATTATTATTATTATTATTTTACTATTATTATTATTATTAATAAGTATAACTGCTTCTCAAACTTAGTAGTTATGTGGTTATTTATCAGTTATTATTTTTATCATTATTATTATTAATTATTATTATTATTATTATTATTATTATTATATTATTATTATTATTATTATTATTATTATACTATATTTTGATATATTATATGTACTATGATTACCATTGAAATTTATTAAATTATAATTATTATTGATTTATTTATTTTATAGTCTTTTTCTCGTTACTAACAATGTTTTCATTATTATATTATTATTATCATTATTATTATTATTATATATTATTATTATTATTATTGATCACTGTTAATAAGTTTAATGCTATTTACTTACTATAATTATATTTTATTATTATATTATTATTATATTATTATTATTATATTATTATTATATTATCTATTATATTATTATTATTATTATTATTATTATTATTATTAATTATTATTATTATTATTAATTATTGAAGTTGTTTATAGTAATTGTAGCAGCTCTTTCTTTGATTGGTAGTGTGCAATAGTGATTTATTATTATTAGTATTTTTATTATTATAATTCTTTAAAATTAAATCATTTATTATTATTATTATTATTATTATCTATTCTATTATTATATTATTTATTATTATTATTATTATTAGTATTATTATTATAAATTATTATCATTATTATCATTATATTATTATTATTATTTATTATTATTGTCGTATGATTATTATTACCATTATTATTACTGTTAATAATGTTAATGTTTTTGTAACATATTATTTTTTATTATTTATATTTATTTATTATTATATTTTATTATATATTATTATTATTATTTTTATTATATTATTATTTTATTATTATTATTATTATTATTATGTTTTATTATATTATTATTATTTTTTATTGTTACTATCATTATTGGTTTATTATTATATTATATTATTATTAATTATATTATTATTATTATTATTATTATAGTATATTATTATATTATTATTATTATTATTATTAGTTATATATTATTATATTATTATCTTATTATTATTATTATTATTATTATTATTATTAATTATTATTATTAGTTATTTTTATGGTTTTTAATTATTTTAAGCTCATTATTATTAATGGTATTTCGGGTTTCAAAGGACACAATACTGTGTTGCACATAGTAGACCCATTTCACATACTAGGGAAATTAATTTTAGTTATTATAATGAATTGATGTATTGAAATTGTAAAATATTTGTCAATACAATATAAAAATTTATGTAATCTTTGTTATTATAACTTAATTGTATTTTCCATGTCTTGAATAAATTGTTTTTTATTATTATTATTATTATTATTATTATTAATATGATTAGTATATTATATTATTATTATTATTATTATTATTATATTATTATTATTATTATTTATTATATATTATTATTATTATTATTATATTATTATATTGATTATTATCAGCATTATTTCATATTATTACAGTATTATGATAAGTAAATCTATCTATTTATAACTGATATATCTTGATTATTTTCTTCTACGGTTAAATATCTTTCGAATGATGAATTGTGGGCCAGACATGGAAAAGAATTAATGACTTACTCGCTGACTTTCTAGGTCGCGCTTTTTATGTTGATCAGTGACTTGTATTCTCTAAGATGACTGTTCTTGTTTTTGTTGTTTTTTGCGAGTTTGAAAGATCTCGGCGACAAGATGTTCGGGGATCAGAGAACGAAGGAGAATCCCAGGGGGAATGAGCTTTTTGTGGGGACGTTGACTTTCTATTCCCTCTTTCCAACTGTTGTTGGCGAAATCTCTCTCTTTT
>JABUQX010066511.1:22500-32500 GCA_015478945.1 Trachelipus rathkii | reverse complement strand
CTATATGACACCCAAACCATCATATACCTATCCAACCTTTTCTTAAATGTTGCAATTCAGTTACACTCAACACTCCTGTGGCAAAGCACTCCAAAATTTAACAACCCTATTACTGAATGATGCTTTCTTATATCAAGATGCATGCTTTCTTCTAAATTTTCTTTATTATGCCCAATGGTCACCTCGTAAAGAAAATTAGAAAGAAAGCATGCCATCTTGAATAAGAAAGCGTGCATTCAGTAATAAGGGTTGTTAATTTTGGAATGGTTTGCCACAGGAGGTTGTTGAAGTGCAACTGATTTGGCAACGTTTAAGATGGGACTAATTGAATATGGATGGTTTTGGATATGCATTATAGTATATTTTTGACTAGCCAATTGGGACTGGTTCATAGTTACTGGTAGTAAGATGTTTATTAGACTGATGTTCTTGCCATTAACTTAGTTATTAAGGTATGTGGATGGTGTGGGTATCATATATTCATTTTTTTTTTTTTCTAAGCAAATTGGCGGATTTTTGGTTACAGCAATTTTACATGCCCTAGGGTACTTTGTGGAATTTTACATGAGCATGTTGGTTAGTGGGTTGACTGGGACAGTCTCGATAGGCGCATGTGGCTTGTTACTGTCTCTATATTTCTAGTGTTCTCTACTATGGAAAATTTATTGGTTTCTGTATTTATTCAATTAGATGTAAATATTTGTAGACTTGTATCATGTCCCGCTCTGAGAAATCGCCTTCTACAGAAAACATTCCTAACTCCTTCAGCCTTTTCTTTTCATAGCTCTTACCCTCAACCCAGAAATCATCACCCTTGTTGCTCTACTTTGCACTCTCTTCTAGCATATCTTAAGTCTTTCTTTTAAAGCAAGGCCCAACTTGTGCACAGTACTCTTAATGCGCCTAAACATAGCTATTTATACAGTTTACTTATACTTCCTTCCTCTTGTAAACAACATTGCGATTTATTATGCCCAACATCCTATTAGCTTTATTCCTTCCTTCCAAACACTGATAGCTACTTCAAATTGCTGCTTATAATCACACCTTAAATCTTTTTCTTGGTTCACAGACTCGAGCCAATCCTTATTTATTTCATTAGTTAAAACATATATATTTGAGTAACCTAGGTGAAAGAACCTTACACTTTCTACTATTAAAATTCATTTGCCCCTATCTGCCACCCAAGAAGTTTATCCAAGATCATTTTGAATCTTTATACATCCTTCACTATTCCTAACGGAGATGGTGGCCACTTTGGTTTCATCAGCAAACTTAGAACCTGCATTTAAGTCCCTAGTCTTAAATCATTGAATAAAACGAGGAACAATAGTGGTCCAGCACTGAACCCTGTGGGACACCACTCTTCATTATTTCGCATGATTTAGCTGACACACGATTTTCTATTCCACAACACTCTTTAAGCCAACAATGCTTCAGTACACCTATACCACATTGCAATAACTTGTTCATCATCCTTATGTGGGAAACCTTATCAAAAGCTTTGCTAAAGTTTAAATATATAATATCAATTGGATCTCCTCGGTCAATCCAGTCAGTAATGTTTTCAATAAATTCTAAAAGGTTTGTCTGACATGACCTACCCTTTCTGAAACCGTGATGGGAGTCATACAATACCTTGTTATCTTCTAAATATTTATCCATATGACCTTTCAGTAACTTTTCCAGAACCTTTACAATCAAAGATGTTAAGCTAACTGGCATATAATTTCCCAAATCTTCCTTACTACCTTTCTTATAAATTGGTCAAATAAGCTTACACAGAAATTTGAAAGGTATGGCTTTTGTTTTTATTAAAACATTATTTTTATTTAACTTCATTAGCATTATTCATCCCTTCCTTTTTATAGATCAAAATCAAAATACATATTCATATTTTTGTTTAAATTGTGACCGGTATGGGGAATAATGTTTGACCAGGGTAACTTGTTGGTTTCTGTTTTGAAGTGCTATTTAAATAACGTTTAGCAAATTTCCAGCATTCTCAAAATAAGTGGGGCAATTTATATTTATTCATATTTATATTCATTGTTTGAAGAAATTATCTTATCATAGTACAAATTAAGATTAAACTTTTACCAATTACTGGATCTAGACATAAATTAGTTTCGACTTTGACCACAGTGTACATATACTTATACTGTGACTTTGTATGCAATAATATTTCAGACTTAGCAGACTCTGACCCCCGTTCTAAAGTTTGAGCTAAAGTTATTTCAGCTGTAACATGCCTAACAATTTTCGTTTATTTACTTACTTATTTTCGTTTATTTACTTACTTATTTACTTAACGTGAAACTTATTAGGTAATTAAAGGTTTATCAGTAATTTTGAACCTAATTAATTAAAATTTAGCGACAAAGTGTTATCTTTGATCGTAAAGTAGGCCTAGCCTACTTGGTGTCTAATTGTAAGCCAAATACTGCTTTGGGCCTGTGTAAAAAAAGCCTAAGCTAATAAACAAAGCATAGCCTACTTACCAGAGCTTTCTGTGTAATAGGTTGGCCTATGTAAAATGTCTCGTAAATAAATTTTATTTCAAGGATTCAAGTCTAACTCGAAAGAACGTCATTACTATCCTGCAAGCCAACTTGATAGTGGTAAAGGTGTAGCAAGGACCAACTATTTTCTTCATTTTTTTCAGAGTCCAAATGATATATATATGATATAGGTTGTCACCCCCGATTTTTTATGAAAATCCACAGGATATACTCTATAAAAAAATAATATTTGAAGAAAAATAATAAAACGAAATTCGTCGCTCGCTTAGGAAAAAAAAGTTACAGCCTCTCAAAGTTGTAAAAATCCCATAGGATTTTCTTTAAAAAAAAATTTTTTTTTTCTTTTTTGAAAATCACAGGAAAAAAAAATTACAGCCTCTCAAAGTTTAAAATTTTCCTATAGACCTTGTTATAAAAAAAATTAGTGGGCCTCGTGCTGTTTTAGGGCCATCCTAGTTCAGGTTATTGATAAGATTTTTTAGATTCTACATAGATATATTCAATTTGTGTATACCTAACAAAACTTATCATAACCTGGATTGTTCAATATTGAAAAGTCTATGGGAGTTTTAACAACTTTGAGAGGCTTTAACTTTTTTTGGTAATAGTAGAGTTTAATAGATTCTGACGATATATCGATATTTTTTTCCGATAATCGTTTTTTTTTTTATATTAGGCCCCATGTTAAAGTACTAGAACAGTGGTGCCAAACCCTCTATATTAATTTAATTTAATAACAAAAATGCCAAAAAAAAAAAAAAAAAAAATTTTTGAAATATAAAAAAGAATATATGAAAACAACGAAAATATTGTTTATAAAAATATCGTAAAATTGGCAGGTAACAGTAACGTTGCTAATATATATATATATATATATATATATATATATATATATATATATATATATATATATATATATATATATATATTATATTAATTACAGAATGTGATCAGTAGAATTATCTAGAAAAGTATAATACTTACAGAAAAACCAATTACATAATTGGAATCAGCGTATAAAGCTTATTACCAGAATGTAAAAAAAAATAATCGAAAAGAACGATATTTACAGAAAAATAAATTACATATTTGGAATCAGCGTATAAAGCTTATTATATGTAAAGTTGTTTTATGATTTAAAACTAACGAACACCCTAGAGTAGACCGCATAGATATCAGGAATCGGGGTCTCTCGGCCTCTAGGTGGACGAGGGTGGACTTCGTCCTCCCTCTGTCCCCCATCGGCTCAAGCCCCTAATGGAAATGTTAGCTTGAACTTCAATTTTTAGGAGGACAGAGGGGGGGATGAAGCCCCCGTTGTTCACCTAGAGGCCGAGAGACCCGACTCTTGATATCTATGTGGTCTACTCTAGGGTGTTCGTTAGTTTTAAATCATAAAACGACCTTACATATAGGCTATATATATATATATATATTTTTACTAAACTTTAAACGCTAATTCCAAATATGTAATTGGTTTTTCTGTAAGTCATACTTTTTGAGATAATTCTACTGATCATGTTCTGTAATTATGCCATATATATATATATATATATATATATATATTATATATTATATATATATAATATAATATATTATATATATATATATTATATAATATATCATATATATAGCGTCGGTGGGGGATGGCCCACCATCTTTAAGAGGGTGATTTGGTTCGAACTCTAAGTAAAATGAAAAATAAAATAAAAATTTCGCTCATTTAAAGCCACGCGGTAGTACAAGTTTTATTTTAAGATCATCTCTAATTCGGGAGAAAGTTTTTACTATTTTTAAAAATTATAATAAATAGGTACAAAATATATAACAATGAATTTCAACTTTTGAAAAATGAGTTTTTTTTAACTGTTATAAAATGAAAATTGTGATGGATTTTAATTATTTTTTCGTGTATTACACTCGAGTATGTTAACTGTTTAAACTGGCAAAAGTTAAATTTTTTGTTCAAATAGTATTAGTGGCCTAAATCACGGGGCCTAACTCTGTCCAATTCACCCACCGTAAAAAATGAGGGGTGAATCGACCACCATTGTTTTCATATTTTACGTATTATTGACATTTTTATTATGTATAATTAATTAAATATAATAAAGAGTTACTTATATTAAGTAAAATTAAAATAAGTAACTATTTATTATATTTAAATTTAATTATACATAATAAAAGTCAATAATACGTAAAATATGAAAAAAAATGGTGGTCCGATTCACCCATCATCAGTTTTTACGGTGGGGTGAATTGACCAAGTTAGGCCCGGTGATTTAGCCACAATACTATTTGGAACAAAATTTACTTTGCCAGTTTAAATGTTAACATACTCGAGTGTATCACTGAAAAAAATTAAAATCCAGCCACAATTTTTCATTTTAATACAGTTAAAAAAAATTCATTTTTCAAAAGTGAAATTCTATTGAAGGGCATCTTGTACCTAATTTATTATATTTTAAAAATATAAAACATTTCTAGAATTAAAGATGATCTAAATAAAACTGTACTACCGCGTGGCTTTAAATGAGCGAAATTTTTATTTTATTTTTTTATTTTATTTAGAGTGGGCACCAAATCACCCCTCTAAAAGAGGTGGGCCCAGTCACCCCACCCGACGCTAGTATATATAATTATTATATAATAAATATATATATAATATATTATATATAATATATATATATATATATATATATATATATAATATTATACTATATATATTAAATATGGCTAATTACAGAACATGTCAGTTAGAATTATTCTCAAAAGTAGACTTACAGAAAAAACCAATTACATATTTGGAATTTGTTCTGTAAAGTTTAGTTAAAAAATATATATAATAATATTATAGGCCTATATGTAAGGTCGTTTTATTGATTTAAAAACATATATACCCTGGAGTAGACCACATAGATATCAAGAGTCGGGTCTCTCGGCCTCTAGGTGAAAGACGGGGGGGCTTCATCCCCCCTCTGTCCTCCTAAAAATTGAAGTTCAAGCTAACATTCCATTAGGGGCTTGAGCCGATGGAGGGACAGAGGAGGACGAAGTCCACCCTTTGTCACGTAGAGGCCGAGAGACCCCGATTCCTGATATCTATGCGGTCTACTCTAGGGTGTTCGTTGTTTTAAATCATAAAACAACTTTACATATAATAAGCTTTATACGCTGATTCCAAATATGTAATTTATCTTTCTGTAAGTGTCGTACTGTTCGATTATTTTTTTTTTCATTTTGGTAATAAGCTTTTTAATACGCTGATTCTAATTATGTAATTGGTTTTTCTGTAAAGTGTCGTAATACTTTTCTAGATAATTCTACTGATCACATTCTTGTAATTATATATATATATATATATATATATATATATATATTATATATTATATATATATAATATATATATATATATATATATATATATATTAGCAACGTTACTGTTGCCAATTTTACGATATTTTTATAAACAACATTTTCGTTGTTTTCATTTATTCTTTTTTATATTTCAAAATTTTTTTTTTTTTTTTTTTTTGCATTTTTGATTAAATTAATATATGAGAGAGGTTTGGCACCACTGTTCTAGTACTTTAACATGGGGCCTAATATAAAAAAAACGATTATCGGAAAAAAATATCGATATTTCGTCAGAATCTGTTAAACTCTACTATTACCAGTAATAGTTACAGCCCTTCAAAGTTGTTAAAACTCCCATAGACTTTTCTCAATAATTGACAAATCCAGGTTATGATAAGTTTTGTTAGGTATACACAAAGAAAATCTATGTAGAATTAACAAATCTTATCATAACCTGAACTAGGATGGCCCTAAAATGAGCACGAGGCCCACTAATTTTTTTATAAGAAAGCCTATAGGAAAATTTTAAACTTTGAGAGGCTGTAACTTTTTTTTCCTAAAGACTTAAATCATTTTCATTTTTTTATGCTTCATTATTATTTTTTTAGAGTATATCCTGTGATTTTTTTTTTTAAATCTTTCTTTTCTATATTCTTCATTGATATTTTTTTATAGAGTATATCCTGTGATTTTCATAAAAATCGGGGGACACCCCTCTGCGCTATATACCATTTGGACTCTGAAAAAAATTGAAAGAAAATATTGCCAAATCAAAAACCTTTACCAGCCTTGGCATACTTAATAGGTTAACCATTTCTTTAGGCCAGACTTGATAGCTAAGGTTTGAAAATAAATTTATTTACTATAAATTATTAACATAGGCCTACCTATTACACAGAAAGCTCTGTTAAGTAGGCTATGCTTTGTTTATTAGCTTAGGCCTTTAAAAACTTAGGCTCAATGCAGTATTTGGCTTACAAATAAGACACCAAGTAGGCTAGGCCTACTTTACGATCAAAGATAACACTTTGTCGCTAAATTTTAATTAATTAGGTTCAAAATTACTGATAAACCTTTAATTACCTAATAAGTTTCACGTTAAGTAAATAAGTAAGTAAATAAACGAAAATAAGTAAGTAAATAAACGAAAATTGTTAGGCATGTTACAGCTGAAATAACTTTAGCTCAAACTTTAGAACGGGGGTCAGAGTCTGCTAAGTCTGAAATATTATTGCATACAAAGTCACAGTATAAGTATATGTACACTGTGGTCAAAGTCGAAACTAATCTATGTCTAGATCCAGTAATTGGTAAAAGTTTAATCTTAATTTGTACTATGATAAGATAATTTCTTCAAACAATGAATATAAATATGAATAAATATAAATTGCCCCACTTATTTTGAGAATGCTGGAAATTTGCTAAACGTTATTTAAATAGCACTTCAAAACAGAAACCAAAACAATGTTACCCGGTCAAACATTATTCCCATTATGGCCACAATTAAAACAAAATTATGAATATGTATTTTTGATTTTGATCTATAAAAAGAAAGGGTGAGTAATGCTAATGAAGTTAATAAAAATAATGTTTTTAATAAAACAAAAGCCATAGCTTTCAAATTTCTGTGTAGCTTATTTGACCAATTATAAGAAAGGTAGGTAAGGAAGATTTGGGAATTATAGGCCAGTTAGCTTCTAACATCTCTGGTTGTAAAGTTTCTGGAAAAGTTACTGAAAGGGCATATAGAGAAATATTTAGAAGTTAACAAGGTATTGTATGACTCCCATCACGGTTTCAGAAAAGGGTAGGTTTCATGTCAAGACAAACCTTTTAGAATTATGGGAAAACATTACTGACTGGATTGACCGAGGAGATCCAATATATATATATTTAAACTTTAGCAAAGCTTTTGATAAGGTTTCCCACATAAGGATGATGAACAAGTTATTGCAATGTGGTATAGGTGTACTGAAGCATTGTTGGCTTAAAGAGTGGTTGTGAAATAAAATCGTGTGTACAGCTAAATCATGCGAAATAATGAAGAGTGGTGTCCACAGGTTCAGTGCTGGGACCACTATTGTTCCTCGTATATTCAAATGATTTAGACTAGGGGGACTTAATGCAAGGTTTCTAAGTTATGCTGATGATACCAAAGTGGCCACCTCAGTTAGGAATAGTGTAAGGATGTATAAAGATTCAAAATGATCTTGATAAACTTCTTGGGTGGCAGATAAGGGCAAATGAATTTTATAGTAGAAAGTGTAGTTCTTCACCTAGGTTACTCAATAAAAGTTTTAACCTATGAAATAATGGGATTGGCTTGGGTCTGTGAACCAAGAAAAAGATTTTTAGGATGTGATTATAAGCAGTAATTGAAAATAGCTAATCAGTGTTGGAAAGGAGTAAAGCTAATAAAATGTTGGGCATAATAAATCGCAATGTTGTTTTACAGAGCAAGGAATTATAAGTAAACTGTATAATAGCTATGTTAGGCCAGAATTAGGTACTGTGCACAAGTTTGGGCCCCTTTTTTAAAGAAAAGACTTAGATATGCTAGAGAGAGTGCAAAGTAGAGCAACAAGGATGATTTCTGGGTTTGAGGGTAAGAGCTATGAGGAAAGGCTGAAGGAGTTAGGAATGTTTTCTGTAGAAAGGCGATTTCTCAGAGGGGACATGATACAAGTCTACAAAATATTTACATCTATTGATTAATACAGAGATCAATAAATCTTCATATTTAGAACATTAGAATATAGAGACGGTAAAAAGCCACATGGGCCTATCGAGACTGTCCTCAGTCAACCCACTAACCACATGCTCATGTAATCCACCAAAGTACCGTAGGCATTGTAAATTTTGCGTGTAACCAAAAATCCCCCAATTTGGCTTAGTAAAAAAAAATAATGATAAATGATACCCACACCATCCACATACCTTAATAACTAAGTTATGGTCACACATGCAGTCTACATCTTACTACATCTTACTACAGTAACTATGAACCAGTCAATTTGGCTTAGTCAAAATATACTATATGATATCCAAACCATCCATATATCTATCCAGTCCCATCTTAAACGTTGCAATCGAGTTGCACTCAACTCCTGTGGCAAACCTTCCAAAATTTTAACAACCTTTTTTTGTTTAGTCACGCTTTCTTATACAAGATGGCATGCTTTCTTCTAATAGTAGAGCACGGACAGGTGACCAGGGGGCATAATAAGAAAATTAAGAAGAAAGCATGCCATCTTGATATAAGAAAGCATTCATTCAGTAATAGGGTTGTTAAATTTTGGAGTGCTTTGCCACAGGAGGTTGTTGAATGGAACTTGATTGCAACATTTAAGAAAGGACTGGATAGGTATATGGATGGCTTGGGTTTCATATAGTATATTTTGACTAAGCCAAATTGGCAGGTTTTTAGTTACTATAGTTATTAAGGTTAATTGCATGTTATTATAGTTATTATAGCTGCAGTGTGGCTAGCATGTATATACTTTAGATATAGTTTTTAGTTTTAGTTGTAGACTTTGTGTATAAGATAGTTATTGACAAGCCCTCGGGTGCTTTGTGGATTTGCATGAGCATGTTTTAGACTTTGTGTATTCTGTATATAGTTTATTGACAAGCCATAGAGTGCTTTGTGGATTTGCATGAGCATGTTGTTTGGTGATTGGTTCTGTTGGCTTGACTGGGACAGTCTCGATAGGCCCATGTGGCTTCTTACTGTCTTTTTATTTCTAATGTTCTAATTTATAAATTAAATTGTAACAAAGAATAAACTATCGGAAATCGAATAATTCATGCATTAGCTTTATTGCTTCGAAATTTAAAGTTAATAAAAGCTGTGATAAAAAGTTACCTAACTCACAGTCTATGCCTACCTAACTTGACAACTGATCAAAAATGGACGAACAACTTTTTCACATGACTTCCAGTCGCAGACTCACCATTTTGGATGGTTTATTCTGTCACCGACTTTAAACTTTTTTAAATTTTTGTCATGATTAGGGACTTTGGTCAACTAAAACAAGACTTCCTTTTTAATCAAAGCAACATTTTTAGGAAAGTTAGAAAAGTAAAGTTTTAACTTATTCAAATTTGTAAATTTAATAATT
>JABUQX010066511.1:15000-17500 GCA_015478945.1 Trachelipus rathkii | reverse complement strand
GGTGAAAGAAATTAAGACAGCATGCTGCAATAAAGGAAACGGCACGGTTATAATGGGAGATTTCAGTTTTCCTGGCATCTAATGTTATTCAATGTCTAGTAGGGATGATAGAAATTCTGTATTTATGAATTTTATACTAGAAAACATTTTGAGCAAGATGATTCAAGAACCTACAAGAAGTTCAGCATTGTTAGATTTGATGTTAAAAAACGAAGAAAGCATTGTAGAATAAGTCAGAGTACAAGATAATTTAGGTACTAGTGACCATAATATAATTATATTTAATTTGAATGTGATATCTGGGCCCAAATTTCAGGTTAATAAGGAGAAAATTTTAGACTTCAGAAACGGTGATTTCATTAAATTTCGAGACATGCTTAACATAATTGACTGGGATAAGGAGTTTAAAGATCAAAACTGTTTCATCATGTGGGAGTTGTTCACGAAAATTTTGACCAGTATTCAGTCAGTATGTTTTAAAGATAAACCCATTAGAGTAGCGGAGAGAAAACCTAGTTGGTGGAATAGAGATATAAGAGAGAAAATAAATGAAAATCGTAAATGTTTTAAAATATTCAAGGGTAGTAGTAGAGAGGAAGATTTAGAAAATTATTGAAAAGTTAGAAATGAGCTTAACCAGTCAATAAGAAGGGCAAAAAGAGTAGCAGAAATTAATTTATCAAGAGATAGTAATAAGGACTCGAAGAAGTTTTTTAGCTTTTATAAATTTAGAAGTAAGAATAGGACAATTGGGCCAACCAAAATTGATGAATAGGGAATAGGCTAATATTTTCAATGCTTATTTTGCATCAGTATTTACTGAGGAAAGATTGGAAAGCAGTTTAGGGACTAATATATCTGGTACTATTTGCATCACATGAAAATACTGAGACCAATAGATTTTTTTATAGTATACCATGGAAGGAAGACCAGGGGACACAATAAGAAAATTAGGAAGAAAGCATGCCGTCTCGATGTAATGAAACATTCATTTAGTAATAGGGTTGTTAATTTTTGGAATAGCTTGCCGCAGGAAATTGTTATTGTGACTCACTTGCAGCATTTTAAAGAGGATTAGATTCATACATGGATGGCATTGATATATTTAGTATCTTGACAAAACCAAATTGGCAGATTTTTGTTTAGTTCTAGTTAATATAACAATTTGATGACTAAGCCTAATTGGATGACTCTAATTTTAGTTAAATATGGTGACTAAGCCAAATTGGCTGATCTTATAGGGAGTACGTAAATGTATATCGACAAGTATTATGGCGCAAATGTGAGTTTTTTTATTACATGTGGACGTAATTAATTTTATATTAATTAATTATAGATATAAATTTTTAGATTTAGTATTTTGGTGTATGTAGTTTGACAGGGACAGTCTAGATAGGCCCATGTGGCTTCTTACTGTTCCTATATTTCCTATGTTACCTATAAATACATATATAGTCCTGTATTACATAAAATTTACCTTTTATAAGCTAATCCTATTCTTTAAAGGAATTCTTATTCTAGTTTAGGTCCAGGGTGCAATTAGACCCTTACTTTGACTCGACTAGTTTTATATTGTTTATAATTTATTTGACTAATTAAAATTGATGGCCAAATTGCATTCTTTAATATTTTAATTTATTAATTTGATTTAAGGACTGACAGCCATAATGACCTAAAACCTAACTTTGCTAGAATTGGTGAATATCTTGTCCCTGGGAATTGAAAGGTGATTTTTTTGTAAGGTCTTGCATACTTAAAACTAATGAAATAGTGTCTTTCACTTTAAAGGCCAAATTCAAATATTTATTTTCTGGAAATCCTCGCATCGTACATAACTTAATTTAAGTTCTGGTGAGTCCCTTTATTTTTTTTTTTTTTTGGGGGCTAGCCTTGCTTATTTTTAGGAATTGAGTAGATAGGACATCCTTATTTGGAGATATCACTTATAAAGTGGTAAGATAAATAATATTGTCGAGATTTATAAAGAATAAATCCTATAATGTTCATACAATTAAAATAATTTGAAAAATAAAGTGTTGCCCAAAAAAGCCAACAAAAAATAAAACTCACTAATTCTTTGAAATTTTTTCAATTTAACTTTTAACACTTGGTTTATATATATATATATATATATATATATATATATAATATATATATATATTATATTATATATATATAATATATATATATATATATTATAATATATATATATATATATTAGCCCTCGTCATTTGCTGATTAACTATTGCTGTTATGAATTGTGCATCCATCAGGTGACGAAATATGGGAATCCTTTGGGTAAAGAAATTAAAACAAAACCTAATATCCAATGGTCAAACAGGTTATGCTCCCCCAAGGATAACACTATCTTCATATCCAGTGGATATACAATTTGCATATAACGATGTGCGTTATCCAACAGTTAGGGAAAGGACACTTAATTGAACATCCATCAGGTAATGAAATAGGGGAATCCTTTGGGTAAACAAATTAAACAAAA
>JABUQX010066511.1:0-10000 GCA_015478945.1 Trachelipus rathkii | reverse complement strand
ATATATATATATAGTATATATATATATATAAAATATATATAATATATAATATATATAATATATATAATATAAATATTATATATATATATATATATATATATATTATTAATATATATATATTAATATATATATATATATAAATATACTATATATTAATATATATTATATAATATATTATATAATATATAATATAATATAAACAGAAAATCATTTAAAATATTTTAAGAACTCAAAACTTCCAAGTTGCATCCACACAGTATTTAATCAGGCATTTATTCGTTACAGATTTATGAAATTTATATGAAATGTTTAAAATGTGCAGAAAAGAAAAAAAAAACGTAAAAATAAAAAGGGAAAAAAATGAGCCTGAAAAAATGTTGTAGTCTTCAAATTTTATATTACATGTAAAATTAAATCTTATTGCTACATTTCTTTTAAAAACTTTTATATACACGTTTTTGATCATAATGGTGCCGAAGCAATATTCACCAGCCCAAATATCGGGTACAAAGGGACCCCCCTTACCAGCAAGAAAAATGTTCTAGTAACAACAATTGAATTGCATTTGGGTTCCGATGGATTTTATTTTATTTTATTTTTCTAATTAAAAACAATTTTGTCAAAAAAAAAAATAAAAAAAAAAAAAAAAAAAAGGAAGCCGCATCTTAAAGGTTTTTTTTTTGGAAGGGGAGTCTCGGTTTTTCATTACAAATTTCCTTAATTACAACATATATCTCTTCCTTTTTACGCGTTTTTTTCTTCTCCTTGATTACTTTTCCAATATGTGTCACTGTTTGTTAGCCGCAGCAAGCTTTAAGACAGCACACATTCATTAAATCGACCTAACTTTCACCTCTTGTACCTATTCACTCTCCTCATTACGATTGAACCTTTCAATACTCCTTTCAATTTTCAAAGACCCTTCAACTCTCATACAACCACAATTAATAATGCTAAAAGGACTGGTCTTGAAGCAACTGATGATGTCTCTGGTCTTTCTACTATCTCTCCACTATCGCGACTCTCTCTCTCTCTCTCTCACCGTTGAAGTGTTGTCTCAACACTCACCTTACTTTCCCTATTCAAAAGGACACTGAACTTCTGAAATCTTTAGTTAAGTATTTCTTAAGTTAAGAGAGGAGTTAGTGTGACTCGTCCACCCCATCCACAATTCATATTTCTGCTCAATTCTCAAACTTCCAGATTTGACGCCATACCTTTTCCATCATGGAATATTTTCATAAAGTCTGGACTCTGGAACACATACTTCCTTCTATTTTTTTCACTAAACTTTCAAATACGCAATTTTGAAGGGAACAAAAGCCTAAATTTGCGTAACATGTTTTCATGTTAAGACTCGCCTTTACCACCAGTCTTACACTATATACTCGTATATTATATATATATATATTAATATAATATATATAAAAAAACACATAAATATTAATTTTAAAAATATAGATTATTAAATATATATATATAATATAATAATATAATATTATATTAATATATATATATAAAGTATATATATATATATATATATATATATATAACTATTATACTATTATATATAATTAGTTATTATATATAATATATATAATATATATATATATATATTATATATTAAATATATATACGTATATATATATATAATATATATATATATTAAATATAACTAATATATTTTATACTATATATATATAAAGTATAAATATAATTATATAAATATATAGACTACTAATATATATATATATATATATAATATATATATATATAAAATATATATATATATATATATATTTTATATATATATATATTATATATATTATATATATATATATAATATATATATATTATATATATATATATAACTATATAATATAATATATAAGTTTTATAGATTTCTAGTTTTTCGGTATTCTTGCTTTTTTTTGTAATCTTATTTTTATAACTTGGTTTAAGTTTGGATATTATAAATCGACAGTAGCGTTTTTATCCTGAAAATGTATAGGAAGACTTTGCTTCTGCCTATATCGTAACAATAATTTCGCTTTAGCTTTTTCCTCTCAAGTTTATTGAAGAAGAAAACTTTTGCCTTATACTATTAATTTTATAAAAGAGGAGGAGGTGGATGGTACTCTTGAACAAAGATATGTGGCACCAGCCCCCCCCCCCCACACACAGTGCGTTTAAAGATTGAACAGCGAGTAAATTATCAGAGCTTAATATGTACAAAAATTGTTCCTTGAGAAAAACATCCAAAAATGTGAAGATTAAAGAACGAATGGAGAAACTGAAGATTACCATTTTTTAAATGTGAAATAACAAACACGTGACTTAAAATTTTAAAGTATTATTAAACCAAATTTGAAGAACTTTATTTTTCTTACAATTTGAAAAAAAGTTGAAGTATTAAAGCGTATGCAGTATTTTTTTTTTTCGGAGAGGGCTGAATTTTTTCAGTAAACTGATTTTTCTATTTTGAATTCATTTTTCACTACTCATTTTTGTGAAAATTTGATTTTCATGGGAAGTTTAGACCCTCAGCCACTTACCCCCGCGAACAGACTGAATGATATGGGATGAAGAAGAAAAAATTTTTAACTCTTTTTGTGCCTAATGAAAAAGATTAAAGATTTCGTGGAACGCCAAAAGGAAAAGATTAGAGACCCCTTTAAAATGTTAAGTATACATTGTGTAAATTTGCAAAATATAACTTCAAAAGCCAAAGATAATAAAAAATTGCAAATAAAAATTTTCGACCTAAACATGATTTGCGAAGCATTGATATTGAAAATAAGTCCTTCAAACTCACTGATTCGTGACTGAGTTTAATTTTTTTGTTTAAAATATTAAAGCGAGAGAAAGAAAAAAGAAAAGACCGAAGTTTTAATATAAAAGCAAAAAGCACTATCTTTGACATTTTGATTATTGACCCCAAGAATTAGATAGATGATAAAAAAAAATAAATTAAAATACAAACATTATTCTATAAAGAAAACTGATGAAGAAAACCAAGACTAAGATGGAAACAATAGCGCTAGCACTACTAGGAATAACGCTAAAAATATATTTTAAATATAGTCAAGATTAATAAAACGATTGACCCAGAATGAACTCTTATTTTGAAGAAGGGAAGGAAGATGTTTAAAAGATTATATAAAGCGATTATTATACTCCACAACAATTATTATAATAATCGCAACAAATGTTAACACAAACATGGTATTTTTTTTATAAAACTCTTCCATTTCTTCCTTAAAATATGCAAGATATTCCTTGAATCGTAATTCCAAAAAATTTCTATATCGAAAAAATAATAAATAAAAAACTGGAATAAAATAAATTTTATTTAACCAAACTCGTCGATTTGTTGTTTTCGTTCTGTTCCGTTTTTCAGGATTAGTTTTAACAACAAAACGCTCACATTTACAGTTTAATACCCATAATACCCATAATACCCATAATACCCATGCCTTCCTCTTTATTATTTTAAAACTTTGAATTTGTTAAGAAGAATAACACAAAGAATCCGCCAAATATTTACTGATTAAACATTTAATAGGATTTTTATCTTATAAAATACTTTATATATATATATAATATAATATAAATAATATAATATATATATATATAATATAATATATATTATATTATAGTATATATATATATATAAAATATCATCTATCATCTATCTATCTATATAATATATATATATATATATATATATATATATATATATATATATATATATATATATATATATATTATATATATAATATAATATATAATATATTATATATATAATATTAATATATAATATATATATATATATATAATATATATATATATTATATATATATAATATACATATATATATATAATTACTACTAAACTATTATATATATAATAATACATATATATATATATATATATATATATATAATATATAATATAATTATAGTATATTATAGTATATATAGATATATATATATATATATATAATATAAATATAATAATATAATATATATATATATATATATATATATATATATATATATATATATATATATATAATATACTATATATATATATAATATATAGTATATATATATATATATTATATATAATATATATTAATAAAAAGTATGAAGTGTCTTACTTTTTGAACGACGAATACTTCGTAGACGGCGCAAACGGCAATAACAGTGATTCCTTGTTCCCTTACACGAGCATTGCCGTACGTAGCTAAAATCATGGCGAGAAAAGTAGCCCTCCATCTGTGACAACCTGGCTCCTTGGGACCTCGACTCTGGTTCCTGGTGCTCCACAATAACCAACAATGACAAGCAAAAAGAAAAAGCGATGAGAGGCCCGTCTCCTGCGCGGCCAACGACGCCTGTCACCTGACGAAGAAGAATTGAAATGATTACCACTTCTTAAATTTAATTGTAAAAACTTTAAACGTAACTACACACCCGCACACACCACTATATATATATATATATATATATATATATATATATATATATATATATATAATATATAATATATATATAGTATATATATTATATAGTATATATATATATATATATATAATATATATATAATTGATATATATATATATTATATAATAATATAATGGTGTGTGTGTGTAGTCACGTTAAAGTTTTTACCAATTAAAGAACTTTAAGAAGTGGTAAGTACACATACACACACATAAATATATTTATAATATAATATATATATACTATCTATATATATATATACTATATATATATTATATATATATATATATATATATAACTACCTATATACTATTATAATATATATATAGGGACTAGCACGTCAAATGGACGACCACATCAAAAAAAAATTCCCGTAAAGCCCGCCGCAGGCGTTAGTATAAGTTAGTTAGTTCAGTAAGTTAGGTTAAGTTAATTTTTGTTATTCGTTTACAGAAACTCTAAATAACCAGATTTTTTTAATCGACCATATGACCTGTCGACCAATATTACTAGCTTCATATATACTATTACATATATATATTAATATATATTATCAGTATATATATATATATATATATATATAATATATATTATATATACTATATATATATATACTATATACTAATATATTAACTTTTTATAATGATAACCACATACAATACACGTGATCTGGCTTGAACCGTGACATGCTTCTGTGACACAAACCATTGACATATAATATAATAGATCAATTGTGACACTAATATACGAGAACGCCGAAAAAAAGATTCAATGGATGATCAATATTGAGCATGTTTCGTTTGCTTAAAAAGAGCGAAAATTTCAAAACAGAGATGTTTTAACTTTTAATATAAAATGATATATAATACAATTTAGTATAATAAGAAAACTTTTCGCTCTATATCTCTTAACTAAAACCGACTCCCTACTGCTAGTGTTATTACTTCATATAAAACTGTTTTTAATTTATGGTAGTAATAGTTGCAATTGGTGTCTAAAGTGTATCTCTTCGTGCGTACTATATTATTTTAAGTAAATTTTTTGAAAGATTGTGGATTCTCCTTTTAGGCACGGTACTCTCTTATCTTATCACATCAATATATGTCAGCTGCATCACTATCAACATCGTTATGCATTGACATTTTAAAATCAACAAAACCAGAGTCTGTCTCAATAAACTGAAAGATTCTATATGAATGATTTAAATCTAATTAAACACACACACAGTACTAATAATATAGTAACTAATATTATTATATCTATATATATATATAATATATATAGTACAAATACTATATATATTATATATATTAATAATATATAGTATATATATATTATCATATATATATTATAAATATAGTCTATATTTATATATTATAGAAGTAAAGTATCAATATACGACTATCGATATATCCGATATAATCGATACAGACTATTATAACATTATATCACTGTATATAATCATTAATAGTATACATTACTCTACTATACTCAAATTACTTATATTATATATTCTAGTTATCATACTTATACATTACTTTATTATATATATACTATATATAAGATAGTATATATATATATATATACAAACTTACTACCATATTATATTATATATAATACTATACTATCTTATATTAATATATATGTTTAATTGGTTAATTATTGATCACCAATAAGCTTTATTATCTTCAATTAATTAATAATTCCGTATCCAATGAATGATGGACATATCGAAACGTAATCGACATAGATTGAATCGTCACCGCTTTAGGATTAGTTTAAGAACGCACGTTTGTTAAAATCGATATATCGATATACAAACGATGCCTGAAACATTTAATAAGAAAATTGAAATTCAACTAGCTAATGAATAAATATATAGACTCAGCAGGATAAATAAAGGTGCACCCTTCTCTCAGCTCCATCGACGCCAATAAGATTCAAATAATACACTTTCCTAACCTGGCAGGCTTTCATTCTACCAATCCTCAATTCAGCAACCTGCTTTATGATACGTTATATTCAAATTACTCTTTTTATTTTATATTTATTTAATTACATATTTGCCTATAAAAATAGTTATTTATAACGACCCAATTAACATATTAAGTATTGCCACGGTCAACACGCATTTTTTTTTCTTTCTTTCCCTTTTTTGGGGGTCGCGCAGTGGTATAAGAAAACCACAGAAATTATCATGTACCAAAAACACATTAACAATATATTTAACTCAGCTACTAAATTACTTTAATTAGGCTATTTTATTAAAATAAATCCGATATAAAATGAATACTTTTTCCTTTTTATTCAAAAACAACACTGAACTTTAATAAAAGTTTATTTTTAAAACTATTACCATTATGCACTCACTAGCCTAATTAATCGACAGATTACTGTCAATTAACCCACTCCGTTTTGATATGATATCAATTAATTGCTAATCACTATATATATAATTATATATAGTATTTAAATTATATATATATATATATATATATATATATACTACCAAACATAATAATATATATACTTACTATCTCTTTTCCTCTATTCTCTCTAAAATTATAATATATATATATTTTCCCCTTATATTTAAAAGACAATCGAATATACAAAATTTCGTCTATATTGATATTTAATATATATATAATAATATATATATAATATGTATTATATATATATATATAAATATATATATATATATAGCTATATAATAATATATATATATTTATACTATATATAACATAATATAATATATATAATAGATATAGATATAATATAGTATATATATATACTAATATAAATGTATATATATAATATATAATATTATAACTTATATATAATATATATTTATATATATAGATAATATATAATTATATATAATATAATATATATTATATAATAATTATATATATATAAAACTATATATAAAATATATATATGATATATACTATTATATATGAGTCGTGGCGCTGTGGTTAAGTGTTTACCTGCGAGTTTAAGTGTGTACACCACATCACTCCTCACTATTTCATCTGATGTATGCACTCACTATACATTGACAATCTTATCTCTCAATCTATCCACTCCACAAAGTATCACCCTAAACATAGTACTACTCTGACTTCTCATGCGCTACGCTCACAACAAACTCATCGTAGCACCAAATTGCTGCAACTTACTTCGTTGTTTCTTTAAGCTCATGCTCTCCTAATAAGACTACACACTACCCTTTCTCTCTCTATAACATCTCAAATTATACCATGTTGAAAGAATTTGGGCTTTTCCTAGGATCATCCACCGACACTACAGATCTCATCTCAACCAAGATACATCACTATCTCTCTAGTATAGTAGTATACACACCATCACCAGCCCGCTCCATATTCGCAGCCATCCATCCATAAGTAACTATGATCTCATCAGCATATATCATATATCCTGAGCCAGCACCTACATACTATCACGAGCTAATCGTATTATCATGCCATAATACAATATATATATATAGAACTCAATCATATATATTATACTATATATATATATATATATATATAAGTACTACATATAATAATATATATATATAATATATATATATAAGATATAGTATATTATATATATTCTCTCAAAATTTGTTTTAATTTTTTTTGTCAATGATTTTTTTTCAGTAAATCTTCGTCAATGATTTTCTCCATGTATAAATTATCTTTATTTGAGCCAGATAGATTTGGAAGCATGTAATCCCGCAAATGAAACTTTTATTTTTTACTAAACCCATTTTAAATTTTGTGCACATTTGGAAATTAGCGGAGTTCTCCTTACAGTTGATCTTTTTCTTCAACTCCCCCCCCCCCCTGACCAGAAATAGATAATATTTTTTTTCACCCCAAAAAAACAAGTCGTCGAAAGGAAATATTCAGACGAGAATAAGACACCGCAAACGAAGGAAGTTAGTTCTGTAAATCTAAGCTTTGTTTTGCTAACTTTATCGAAGTTTTCGATAACGTCCAGCGCCAAAGCTAAAAGTATCACGAAAATGCTGAAAAAGGCAAGGAAGATGCCAAGTTTAGGAAAATCACCACCAAAATTCAAACTCACATCGGGAAATTGGACTGTTAAAAATGTTTTAAATATGTTCCAAATCTTCCTCTTAATAAGAATACCAAGTGTAAAACCACTTGCTGGTTGCAGTAAAAAATCCGCCCCACCCCCCCAAAAAAAAATAAATAAAAACCCAAAAAGTAATGAAACCCAAATAAACCCACCTAAAATGCTATTTGCTATATCTATATTTTGTTATATTTTTATGAATTTTCAAGACAATACATTAAAAATAGAATTTTTAATTAAACAGAATTATATATTATAAAATAAATATATACACATATATAAAAATATATTCATAACTATATATAAGATTATATATATATAATATATATATAAACTATATATATATATATATATATATCTAATATATTATAGTCCTCCGGTTAGAAATGCCAAAAACCTTCCAAATTCCACTAAGTTGGAGAAAAACGAGAAGAAATTCATTTTAAGGTCACATCCCCTATACACTATGTTTTTAAATCATGCACTGTAAAGGAGTGGAAAATAGATTATGGAAATTTAAATAAAAGACGCGTGACGTGTATGTCGAAAGAAAAAAGAATCCCCCTCACTTTCCCCCATTCCCTTAATCAGGCCGTCGCAGCCAAAAACACACCATAGCTTCAACCAATCGCAGCCCCAAAAATCCTACCGTAGGCTTCAACCAACTACCACACGGCCACCACTGTGCGTATCTCGTCAATTATATCAATCCCCATGTCAGCCCACAACACTATCCCCTCACAAAACCCCCAGACACACTCACCACTACATCCGCGAACCATTCTTTCTATATGCCAAAACCATTAAACATTCTCATTTATCCTTTATCACATCACACAGACTTCCTAACACGTTCCTCATTTATCAATTATTCTCACACGTTTAAACTCCCCAAAAATATACTCTGAACATATTTTCAACCTCGATCTATATACCCTCTCATTCTTACACCGTAGTTTCAACTAAATTACACCGTAACAACATGCAATCATCAGAACCCTACTCACTTAAACTTACTCTTTTAATCACATACAATTAATGCACCAAACGACCTTTCCTTACCATTCATACTTTTCTACTTATAACCATCATCATCATCCGTTCCCTTTTAAAACCAGCACATAGTTCCTAAATCATTTAAACCCTCTTATACTATCCAATCTTGGCTCACCATTTTCTCTATTCACACTTTAAATTTTCTATTTCATTTAAAAGATTCATAAAACCGGGACTCTCTCTGTACACGCAACAGCTTCCTATGGACATTCCACCCTTCAAACAATATACTTTTATCTTTAACAAACTCTCCTATTTTTATCAATTACGATCTGCCAAACTAGTCTGCTCTATCAATCCTCTCAAAGACTTACTCAAATCGACAA